>JAGKPY010000102.1:0-91832 GCA_022609225.1 Boeremia lycopersici
TATCTTTATTATTATAATATATTTATCTTAATAAGTTATTTACTTCTTTTCTTATATATATAAAACTTTAGATTATCTTTAATAAAAGAAGTAAGACTTTAAAGGCCTAAATGTTTTAATAATAAGAGAGTATTTAGTGAATATATAATATACTATAAATAATATAAGATCTTATCTAATTAAATGAATATTTAACTTGCTAGAGCAATAGTAAACGTTATATTCCTTCTAAGTAACTAACTTACCTTTCGTACCTATTCTAGAGACTAATAATCAACGAATCCCGCTGCTGTGTTGTCCCTGTTAATCATGTACCCGAATCTCCCTTTCTTCGCCTCTTTTTTCAGGTACTCAGGGACATCTCGATTACCATCTATCCGTTTATACCACTGGAACCATCTGTCCCACAAGTCCCTCCCTTCTCTAATGTGCTGCACAATCCTTTCCCGGCTTCTGAACCTCTCGGCATTAAGATTCGTGTGACTGAAGCTCTGCATCTTCGCCAGCATCTCCGCCAGGGTCGAGAAGCAGGACGAGCAATGCCAGCCACTGTACCAGATTGTGTGTAATTCCGAGCTGGGAATAGATTGACTGGCACCGTTGAGCTCGCGAAGGCTGGCTGGAAGTAGTGTTCGAGTTGGCCCGTGATACGTCGTTGCTTGAGGGTGGCGCCATTCTTCGCCACGATGGAGCCATTGGAAGCTGTAGTAATAAAATACACTTCGCAAAGTTGTCATACGACCAAAGTGGCACTCACGTAATAGTTGTACAGTGGCCGGTCGAGGAATCTCATCAATGTCTGAGACTATGATGACATCATTCTGATTGGGAGCGGCATCGCCAGTGAGAAATGGTAGGACTTGCGTGAACATCGCGTTCCGCTGGTATCGCTCCATAGTCCATGCATGTGACTCGTATTCTGCTGTGCCGGGAACGAGAGTTTTGTTTTCGATATGTCCGGGAAAACTTTCCTCTGGCGGCTGGAGGATGTGGTGTATGATCTTCCCCTCAAATTCTTGAAAATCCTTCTTGTTATCCTCGTAGAACATCTTCTTGGGCAAACCGGTGAAGGTAGTAGGAGCCTCGAGGATGACGAAATAGTCAACCTGTGAAGCGAGCTCGTGCAGTCGGATCTCAAGCCAGTCAAGCTCGGTGTTGAGCATGAAGAGATCGTAGACTTTCCGCTGGTTGTTGACAGGGGAGATGTGTGGGTGGTACGGGGCAACACCGTGTGCAGAGCAGAGTGTGTTGCGTGCTAGGGGCGAGAGACGCTCGCCCGAGGCTGCAAGGGATATATCATTGCCCTCGATGGCAGTGTCGTGCGATGATGTGTGGGAATGGAGCGGAAGTATAGGGACGAGGTAGAAGGCAGTAATACAGACTAAGCCAGCAGCAGCGGAAGCGGTAAGAATTCGTTTTCTAGTAGCGAAGTTGCTTCCAGTAAGCATGTTGACGCGAAGTGTAAATCAATAGGCTGCTATGTGTGTAAGAGGAAAACCCACGTTAGGGAGGGCAAGAGAAGCAGAGCATAAGAGAGGCAGCCATCATACTGCTTGAGATCCACCCAAGTACCTCTAAATGCCCGGTAAGGCGAGCCTGACGTCGGATACGAGATAGCCCTAACTTAGTCCCGGTATCTCTTTTTTGATATACGGTGTACATCAATAGACCCATGCGTTAGGCGCCAACGTTGCTGCGGCGAGTGGCTCATCACGTCTCACACCATTGTCAGTCAATAGAATCAGGTTGTTGATTCTTTGAATCAGGGTACCGTGTAGATTCTCAACATTTGCAGATCGCGGTGAAGTCTTATTCGCTTTTGAGCTCTGTACTGCTCTCGTTGGGAGTACATGCTACGCTTCACCTCACTTTTTGCAAATGCCTTTAGCATGTTCTGTGGGTTCGTATTTGTTAACCTAGTACACTTTCGCTGATTGCTATCTATTGTCTTGTGAATGCTCGCGAGCAGGAATCGCATTTGTCTATCAGATGGCCTGACGACTGACGCTCTGTTTTACGGTTTATTGTCGTGACTGTGCGACTGATTGAACAATCGCTCTTCCGAATCGGTGGTTCGGGGATCTGATGATTGAAACTGCAAGGCAGATTCGGCGATGGCACTTGCAGGATAGTACGAGGCAGATTTGATTAGGCCGCTCACATGCAACATCAAAACCGGGCCCACTTCACGCTTGGTTATAGTCGTTTCTCCACAAAGCTGTGATAGTGGGGTGGCTATCTGATGCGCTGGCACTGACCAAAGACGTCTTTCACTCTTGCGTAGATGTATTTGGACCTCGCGAGGCATTTTTACCTACCTAGGTACCCTGCTGCCAAAAGTCAGTTTCCATTCTGTTGTATCTAAGATTGTATAATAACTCACCCGGTGTCTTTCATCTACTAACTGTGCGATGAAAAATCAAAGATATGTTGGCGAAGATCCATCCTTCAGCCCCTTGAGGTCGTTAGCGTCGCCACCTGAGAGTGCCAGTTTGGGTTAGCGCCACATTGTTATGGGATGCCTGATGCCAACTTCGCACTCAAGGCTGCCTTGTTATGTAATGATGTCCTGGAAGCTCGAATTCAGTTCGTCCGTGACAATAATAGCTATCCAGTGTTAATGCTGTTGGTTGGGGAGGTACCAGGTATAAATGCTTGGTAGGCAATTCACTCAAAGAAGCGATGCTCCAGCCTGCGACTGCATACCGTGTACACATATTATTGCTTTGAGCAATCAAACGAAGCAGGAGTGCTTTGGGCATTGGGCCGCAACTTGCTACGCTCGGTGACTTGGTCTATGCTACCTTCCTGTGCCTCGCCGTCAACGCGCCATGTCTTTACCGCCGCGTAAGTCTAAAGTATATCTCAGAAGTTGCGCTGCAAAGCTGCAGTAATTGACGACTACTTATTATAAGATAGTGATGCTTAGATAAGAAGCTATGCATCTAATGCGGGGAAGCTGGAGCCTTGCCCAGATAGGCAGATAATCTCAGGATCCATGGGTACATAGGCTTTGGTTGTGGTGTCAACTAACGTCAGGAACTGATCACACAATGTGATTTTCTCACTTCACGCTCTCGTGGAACTTCTGACGTCAAGCAAAGTGCGGTCGAGACTTAGAATGCCAACGCCACGGTATGAGTGACGTGACCTCTAAACAATTATTATTCGGCGTTTCGAACTGATTATTTATTCTGGCTTGCTTGTACACTCACAACTTATTTCCCGGGGAGTCTGTTGAAGTGCTTTGTCAACGGTCACTGGCATCCAAAAAGGTTGCAAAATTCCACTTATCATTACGATCATGGGCTTCTCCATTGTAATGGTGGTGATTGTTTGATTCTATATTTTGTCTATGTGATATTATTGGATTACGTTTAGGACATTTATGCCTTGACCACGACCTTGTGGGGAGCCTCCTTCTCCTCTGGCTCGTTGAAGATGTTTACGGGCCACCTTGGCTTGTTGGCAGTATAGGGGATGTTGAAACGGCGAGGCTCGTCCTTGCCAATCTGCTCGACCTTTTCGAAGTCGTCCTTGGAGAGCTCGATTTCCTTGAAGTTGTCGCGAATGCGGCTGGCAGTGACGGACTTGGGAATGACCGAGTGGCCGCCAACCTGGGCCCAGGCGAGAATGACTTGTGCAGGGGAAGCATTAAGGCGATCGGCGATCTCCTTGATGTTCTTGTGCTGGATGAGCAGAGGCTCACCAACCATGTTGTTACCGAAAGCAGAGTACTCAGTAACGTGAATCCCCTTCTCGCCCATCCACTTGATGAAGTCGGTCTGGAGAAGGCGAGGGTGACGCTCGATCTGGTTGGCGGCAGGTGTGACACCGGTCCCGTCAATGAGAGCCTGGAGGTGCTCCTGGGTGTGGTTGGAAACACCGACGGCGCGAGCCTTCTTCTTGTCGAGCTTGGTCATAGCCCTCCATGTATCGACAATAGAGACAGAGTCGAGCATCTTTACATCACCGTCCTCACGAAGAGGGAAGAGGTTCTGGTGAACATCCTTCTGCTCGTCGAAAGCAACAGGGAAATGGACAAGGTACAGGTCGAGGTAGTCAAGACCGAGCTCGGCAAGGCAGTCGTCGAGAGCAGGCGCGACATCGTCAGGCTTGTGTTGCGAGTTCCAGAGCTTGGATGTAATGAAGATGTCCTCACGTTTGACGCCCTCGCTAAACGCCTTCTTGAAAGCTTGAGCAATCTCCTTCTGGTTTCCATAGACCTTGGCAAGATCAATGTGCTTGTAACCAGCCTTGAGAGCCTCGTAGACGGCGGCCTCAACCTGACCAGGCTCGGCCTGCCATGTTCCAAAACCCAATTGACTGTAGTTGGCTGTTAGTGTGCATTCGTCATGGCTCGTTGCTCGTTTGTGTAGTACTCACGGGATGGAGGCGCCGGTGTTGAGCTTTACTGTGCGACCGAGAGACATGATGTGAGATGTGAGATGTTACTGGGACTGAAGTGAGGAGGAATGGAGCAGGAGGAGGAATGTTTATGGGGATTGAAGAAAATATGGAGGGGTAGCAGAGGGCGCGGGGATGGCGACGGAGGTGGAGTGGTGGGGTCGGGGACGTCACCGAGCGACGAGCCACATCGGCGCCATTTCCATCTCTAGCACCAGTTCCGACTCACCAATCTCGCTCCGAGTTTACTTCGCCTCCGACAATTGCGGTCTCCTGTGAGTCCAATTGGTGGATGGCTGTGGCACCGCGTTGCTGTGGTTCCGTTGAAATGAGGTTATCGGCCGATTGTGCGAGATGCTTTTGATCAAGACGCGTCCATGCACGGGTTTGGCAAACTGAGGAGCCTTTACGGCCTGTTAGAGACACCCACATATAGCAAAGACGCGTATCAGTGGATGAAAACAGAGAGGTCTCGTAATTTTACAGGGTTCCACAAGCTCTCACGCGTCGAGTATGCGGCTGAAGTGGCCAAGCCAGTGATTCAGTTTAGCCCCGCCTACGTCATACCTCGCACTTTCTCCGAAGTTCTAGGCCCATGTGTCATTGCCATGCTGCTCAGGCGTTGCCACTTGGTGTTGAATTTGACCCTCCCTGTCGAATAGCACTGATATCACAAGGGCAGATATTGTGTGGAGGTGCTCTCCTCCATACTTCTACCGTCCAGCATTGACAACTCAGTTGTTTGATTACTAGATTTGTCTCTGGCATATGTCACTGCGGTGAAACTATCCAAACATGCGACATGTACCTAGGCATTCGACACAGTCCTAAGAGCATGTAGACACTGCAGAGACAATCGTCATTGGCACGTCACTCACTTTGAAAATGTTCGACGTACTCGAGATCCAGGAGCTGCAAATGTACAATCCTGCAAGGATTTAGACCACCACGACCAGCCCTCTGAGCGCTCACAGAAACTTCGCAGCATGAACCTTATTCCTCTTGATCTGCGCTTACAACAATCAGTCTTTCCTGCAAGCAAAAATAGTATAATTCTTTTGCAATACATTGATGCCTAGACAAATAGCCAACTGAACAGCTCTCAGACACTGTCCAATTAAATTTACGGAAAGCATCAGCTTCTGAGCAAGTCTAAAACAATGTGTACGTCACTTAGTAGAGAAGACGTGTCTTCTTTCCTCAATATACATGGCAATGCTGTATTTGGACTAAATTCCATATGGCTGAGTAACATGTCAAGCAGAGGACAAAAGCTCTACCAAGCAAGGACCTCTTTCTGTGCACCTTGGTTCAAGACACTCCCAGTTTCTCTCTGTCTCTCCACATGATCGTCGAAAGTGAAGCCAGGCTGCTTAGCAGGATGTATTTCTCTGCCCTCTCTCTGTTCTCTTTTCCAGTGCTCGTTCACAGCCTGACGACAATTCTGCTGGAAGAAAATCGGCGCCTTCTCATATTTGGGGTGCAAGAGGCCCGCTCTGAACACGCCGCGGTTCAAGTTCGCTTGTGCGTTATGACACAGTACTTTGTCTTCGCGCATTACCCGCTCATACATGTCGGCAATGAGATGGAACTCGTCGTCTGAACTTGACTTGGCTTTGAACACCTCGTAGTGGCTCGTTGATGTGCCGGGTGAGTGCGGCATGAACTTCTGGATCATGAGGAAGTGTTTGCCAATGGTCATTGACACATTAGGAAAGTAGTATGTACTGTGAACGTTGACACCGAGGTCAATCTGTTCCTGTGTAGGGGCGCAGGCGTGCTGGATGTGGCCGCCCTCAAGCGCGGAGTCAAATGAATCGAGGTTGAGGAAGGCTGGAATGTCGGGATGTGTCGTCGGACAATGGTAGCACTCGTTGAAGTTATCAGATGCGATCTTCCAGTTGTATTCGGTCTCAAGAGTGTAGACGTGGTCTAGGTTGTAATTCTCGAAGTCAATAGTGGCGTAGCGCTCCTGAACATCGACGTCTTTGAAGAACTGATCGAATGAAATTTCAGGTGTCTTCTTGGCATCCAAGTTAATCCAGATAAAACCATTGCGATCGATTCTGGTGTGAACTGGGAATACACTCTCCGTAGTGATCGCGAATTCGGCCAAGTCTACATGACCACTGGCCTCCTTAGTACTGGTGTGAATCAGGATCTGCCTTGAACGCTTGGATATGTTGTGAAAAGCTTTAATTCCGCTCTCCTGGTCCTTCATCACGATAATATCGTAGCCGGCGAACTGGTATCGAACGTAGTCACCATTGTTCGGAAATCGTAGCGTTGTTGTCATGAAGAGCCACCGGTTGGCAAAAACAGCACGGCGCTCGAACTCGTACATCTCCGGGGAAGTGTACCATGATGCAGGTAGAGCGCGTACGGGCTGTTGCTTTTCTTTCACCTTATTTTCCAACTTTGGCTCGGCAGCCTTCTTCCTATCCCAGCTGAAGTACCCAAGAAGTCCAGACATGTTGGTATTGTGTAAGGTAAATGTTTGTTTATGGCGAGAGCGTGCGTAAGAGGATGTTGTTCTCAATCTTTACAATGTCCAGATACAAGTGTGAAGCAAGTAGACTGGCGCACAACATCGTCACAGAGTCTTATACTAACGAATACGTGCGCCTCCGCTGGTGGGTTGGCATCATTCAACTGAGCCAGGTGACCTGTGTGTTCAAGCTATGAGGCAACCGAGCGCGACTCGCCACAAGGCCAGATAGCATCTGGGGTAATCATTGACTGTCTGATGGAGGCCGAAAACATCTAGTTCAGTAAGCGTCGTTGCGACTTGCCAGAAAAGGGCAGCACCTAGCACTCAGCCAATCGCGTTCTGGGCCCCACCATGCGGAAGCCAATCGCATCGTCTCTCAAACATATCGGCGTGAGACGTGGGTGATAAGCAGAGGGAATCATACCTATATGCTCAAGCTTATGGCATGTACCTGATTTGAGACGCTTCATGAAAAGGCACGCGTGACGGAAGAATGTCGGCGTTTCAAGTTTTCATTGTGGAGAGCATGAGAGGATGCAGTAGTCCGGACGGTAAAGGTACTGTGAAGCTACCTATAGACAAGATACACAACTGTCTATGGTACACGCGATAAGAGCGCCAACATGTGGGTTGGCCAATTCGCTGCCTCCGCTTGTAAAGAGTATCGGCTTGCGTCGATAAAGGCGTCTTGCAGTTCGTACAATGGCCACCTAGTGATGGTATCGCCGGCTATGTCAGGGATCTTGTAAGGATGAGACCGCAATCTCGCGAGTGGAAGGTGTCTGTTGTGAATGCATCCATTTTGCCCGCAGCTGCTGACTTCTAATCTACTCTTCCAAGCTTCGCACATTATCCACACCTACAAACAAAGTCAAGCTGGCATCCTTGTCCCAAGCAGCTCATACAGCAGCGCACTGGGGACGCAGCTACACAGCCGCTTCCGCTCACCTTTCTACTCCTGGGCCTCTTACATGCAACACCCGCCACCAATCAATGTGAGATGCCAAATGCCACCAAAACGCCAGTGGAACAGCCCAAAATATGGCCGCTCGACATGCAACAGCCGTTAATGACGACCGATTCAACAGCCATTTTCGTAAGTAGAACATGGACCGTCTAGATCCGGGGAATGTGACATGAACTTCGTATCCCTGTACATGGTGCGAGCTCCCACCATGCCAAGCTGTCGAAGCAAGAAGGCAAAACACGCTAAACACCAGGCACTCCAATGCAAATGAGCAATCAACTGCACTCACCCTGCTCCAGGGGTACTGATTTGCTGCTGTTTTTGGTACTGCGGCGAACGGTAGCTGTGCCGCTGCGGTGAGGCTGTACGATGGCTCTCCGCCGAAACTTGTGGGTTTTGGCCAAAAGGCGCATTTGGTGCGCTCAAGTCGTGGCGACGTGAGGGCGAAACGTTCATGTTCATGCCAGGGGCCGCTATCTGTCGTACCGACGACTCGCCTGACATGGCTGATGTGGGATTGCTGTCTGCGTCCGTGATCTGCGGGGCGTTTCGCTCGTCCTTTCGCTTTGCGATACCACCCTGGCTCCTGGGCGATGTTGCAAGAACAGCGGGGTTGGGATCTTTCCCGCGTTGTTCCCAGCGACGCATGATTTCCTTGGCACTCATGTCGGTCGCGGTGTCATCACTCAGCAGCTCCATAATCTCGGGAGGCACCTGCTTGAGTCAGATTTGATAGAAATGAGTGGAGCCATGCAGATTGCTTACCTCGGAGAACTCATTGTTGTTCTCGATGAGATCAAACACAACTTTGACCGCACCCTGATCGACGCTGCGGACTTCCTTGTCGTTGCTTTCTCGTAAAATGTTCGGCGCCACCACTGTGGCAATATTCCACGTATCCATCTTGTTACCAGATTCTTCGTCAACAGTGTGGAAGGAAGACACCCAGTTGAGAAAGCAGAACAGGACCTCCATTGTGTCGCGGTGGGCTTTGGGCAGCAAGCAAAGCACCAGATGAAGAACCTTTTTTCGCTTTTCTTCATCCTCAATGTCTGTGAGAGTTAGCAGGAGTACGCCGCTGGGAGACTCCATGGCATACCATTGGCGGTCATGAACAACCTGTAGAGCTTCAGGGTCAATACGGGATCTGGCATTACACGCAGGAAGCGCTTGAGGAGGTTTGCAAGGATGACCGGATTCTTCGTATTCAGGTCAACCTGCTCCACCCCTTTCTGATCGATTTCAACTTCGAGCTCCCGCAGCGCCTTTAGGTTTCCATTCTTTCGGAAGACGCCCTCGATCGACATGTCCATATTTCTCATTGCAGTAATGGCATCTTGTAGCAGAGCTGGAACCTTGAGCGCACCTGGTCCAACACCCTCTGTGCACTCGCAGCCCTTCTTCTCGACCAGCCACTCTAGCGTTTGCTTAAATGTAGCGTTGTCGGAAGCTGGTTTTTCGACAGTCGAGGGCTTCTTCGGCTTGCCTTTGGCTTTGCCGAATCCAATCTTGCCCCAGAAGTTGTTCTTCTTGGACTCGATTAGATCGAGTAGATCCTCCTGGTTACACTGATTCTCGTCGAGAAGCAACCCAAGTTGAAGCACCGCAAGACCTTTGAGTTTAAAGTACTCAAGAGGGGACAATTCCGAGAAGAAGGTGCGAGCGCGGCCATCAGCAACATTGTTCAGCTCTTGAGCTCCGGAGAAATCACGTCGGTGGCCGTGGCGCACCTTTGCATTCTCTTGGCCAAGAAGGGCCTGGCCACCAGCACGGAAGGCGTTTGGTCTTTGCTCTCGCTGCTGTTCCATTGCAGCCATACGGGCAATGTCGTCTAATGCCAGCGAGTTGACAGCAAGAGTGGCGCTATCCATGTCAACTTGGTCGCGCTCGTTGACGATCTGCATGCCGCCACGCATTTCAGTGTTGGCGCCAGCTTCGTAGCCTTCTGTCCCATCGATGATTCTCGACGCGCGTGCGCGCTTCATTGTGTTGGACAGATGCTTGTCCAGACGTGTGGACCGTAGGCGTTTAATGTCTGACATGGACTGCTCGTACGCGGCATTGGAACTACCTTGACCGGTTGAGTTTGTGTCCGAACCATTGTAGGACTTGGATCTAGCGTCGGCTCGCAGATGTGGTGCAAGGGCGTTGCCATTGTTGTCCATGCGGTGTCCAGCGGACGAATCGTAGCCTGTTAGGTTAGGATCATCTACAGGTCATCATTAGTCGGACGAATGTATTCTTGGAAGCGACGTGCGAATTCTGGGGCAAGGCGTCAAGATGAGGATGCTGATCGGTTGAGAATAGTGTTGGTAGGGGCAGCTTACCGGACGTGTGGGGCAGCGCACCGCTGGAGCGCAGGGTCGCCATTAGGCGGGCATGAGCCACTTTGAGGAGGTGTACGTATTGGCGAAGCTTGGTGACGTGACAGAAGCCATTTTCGGCGTCTGGCTGTGCCGCGGCACATGCGGGACAGAAGACGTGCTTCGTCGAGAGACTCCAGTATGCCTGCCTGACATCGTGTCGCAAGTCTGCGTTGCAGCCGCGACACATCATGCAGCTGTAGTTGAAGGACATGTTGTTGAGGTGCAGGCATTTGTCTTCGACCTGGAGGTCACAGATGGGGCATGCATCTGCCCATCGTGGGATGAGGATTGCTGCTTCGGCAGCCTGGTCCTTGGAGGCCTCTTCTTCGAGCTTCGCGTCGAGCGAATTGACCTGCGCAAGGAAGCTGGTGATTCCACTTGAGCTTCGTGTCTCACGCTCCAGCTTCAAGGCACCTTGCAAGCAGATACGGATCAGCAGCTTGAGGTAGTGAGCAAGTCCGGTGACTAGAGACAGAAGCTCCTGTGTAACGCCGAGACGGCGAACACCAGTGCCTTGCGACTGTGTAAGCAGGGAGAAGAAAGCAACGACCTTTTTGCAGAGCAGCTTCGCTTCGCGTGAGTAACTCAGGCCCTTTGGGGTTTTGGCGACGAGCTGGGCGTCGAGGTCGTCGGCAGCGGTGAAGAGCAGCTCGACGTGGATGATGAACTTCTTGGCGGCCATGACGCCGTCCACATAGGCGCCATTGCTCACGTGCAGCAGCATGTCGGAGATGCACGTGGCCGACTTTTCCTCAAAGGCAGACAGCGTCTTCCAGATCCAGTTGACCTTGGCCTCGATCTCCTCTTCCTGCTCGCGCACGGTCTCCCGGATGGCATCGGTGGCGTCGGCTTCGGCGGCGGGCAGGCTCTCCATGATGGGCTGGCCGGTCGAGTGCAGGCGCACGTTCCAGTACTTGTGGATCATGTAGCACTCGGGGTGCCAGTGCTGGTTCTGGCCATTGCGGAAGATCTCGACAAACTGCTTGAGGATGGAGGTCTGGCAGCCGTTGCAGCGCTGGGCAAACTTGGTCGAGTAGTGGTAGTGGCAGTAGACGCTGCCCTCGTGCTCGTAGTAGCTGTCGGAGGCGCCGAAGACGGTGGGGCACACGGAGCAGGTGAAGTGCTCGATGTGGTACTTGCGCTCGAGGGCGGTGATGTAGGAGCCGCGCAGGGCCTGGCCGCAGTCGTGGCACAGCAGGTCGAGGCGGCGGAAGTAGTCGGTCTCGCACAGCGGGTACTGGCCCGGGGGCTTCTCGGGGACGGGGAAGAACTTGGAAGCGACGATCTTGCCGCAGTCCTGGGGGGGGGGGGGGTCAGCGGGCTGGGACGGTGGGCGTTTGGCGGCCGGGGGCGCTTACATGGCAGGTGAAGCACTCCAGGTGGTATGTGCCGCCCAATGCGCGGACGAACTGGCCGGTCAGGCCCTCGCCGCACTTGCCACAGATCTTGCCGCTGCGCTTCGGCTTGGGCGGCTGCGGCGGCTGGTCATGCTGGAGGGGGTCGGTCAGGGAGCGGGCGGGGCCGTCGGCGCGGTCGTGCTGGGTGAGGCTCTGCGAGCGCGGGGCGGTGAGGGAGTCGGACGGCGCGGTGGGCTGGCGCGCGAGGCCGTTGCTGCGCGGGTCGTGGGCGTGCGGCGGCGGCGCAGCCTGGCCGTCCATGGCGGGGGGTGCAGCGGCGGCTGCGGTGGACGGGGGCGAGCGCGGGCGTCGGGCGGACGGCGGACAGACGGCGGGCGGGAGCGAGGCGGCGGCGGAGCAATTGAGATGGACGCAGGCGGCGGGCGACACCGCAGCGCGGAGGGGGGGCTGCGGGCGGGCGGCGCGTCAGGCGTGTGGGCGGGAGGTGAGGTGGAGTCGGAGGTGAGGCTGGCTGGGATGCCCGTCGAGCCCCCGAGAGCTAGCGGCGCTGCACACAGGCCAAATTGGCTGCGCGCCCTCACGCCGATCTCACGCCCGCCTGGGAGCGGAGGACAGGCCCAAGCCCGCCGCGCAGCAGCGACTGCAGCGACTGCAGCGACTGCAGCGACTGCACCAGCGACCAGGCAGAGCCGGGGGGCGCCCAGCCAGCGGCAGCATGCAGCATTGCAGACAGCATGCAGACAGCACCAGGCACGCAGCATTAATGCTCGCGTGGGCTGTCCAGGCCAGGGTGCATGTGCGGTGTGCAGTGTGCGGTGTGCAGTGCAGTGCTGTGCAGTGCTGTGCTGGGGGCCGTGGGCTGTATGCGCAGCGGCTGCGACGCGGCGAGCAAGACGGGCGGGCTGCCAGAGAGCGCCGACCTGAGGTACCTGGCTGCCCACGCCCGTGATGACGGTGCCTGCCATCGGCCCTGCCTGGGCTGGCTGCGTTGCGGGGAAGCCGAGTCGTTCTGGCGCCGCCCGCCAAGAGCCGACGCAGTGTGCCTGCGTCTGGCTGCAGGGCGAGCGCAGTACGGCAACCGGCGACCAGCGACCACCACCGCGGCGACAGCGACCACCACCGCGGCGACAGCGACCACCACCGCGGCGACAGCGACCACCACCGCGGCGACAGCGACCACCACCGTGCCGTCCACCGTGCCGTCCACCGCGCCGTCCACCGCGCCGTCCACCGCGCCGTCCACCGCGCCGTCCACCGTGCAGTCCACCGCGTATCCCAGCTGACGGCGACTCCACCAGCGACACCGCGACCACCGCGACACCGCGCATCCCACCGCACCGCGACCAGCCATGGACTACGGCGACAGCACCAACCCCAACGCCGCCCCGCCGCCGCCCGTCGACTACCCCAAGCCGCCGCGGCTCGTGTCGCGCCCCAAGGCGCCCGCGCTGCAGGAGGAAGAAATGGGCACCGAGATCAAGCTGGGCGACTTTGAGCATGTCCACGCCCTGTCCGTCTCCGAGGCCCGCGCCGTCGTCACCGCCGTGCACAAGGGCCGCAAGAACAAGGACCCCGAGAGCAACCCGCTGCGCGACCGCATCCACAACGACAACCCCACCATCACCCACTTCCTCGACTACTTCGACAACTTTGCCCGCTACAAGGAGGAAGAGAGCCTGCACGCCATCAACGCCATGTTCGACACCCACCCGGAGCTGACCACGGTCGAGAAGGCGCTGCTGGGTATGCCACCCGCAAAGCGCCCCAACGCTCGCTCTGACTGCTGCAGGCACCCTCACCCCCGACTCGGCCGACGAGGCCACCACCCTGATCCCGTCGCTGGCCGACAAGATGGACACCGACTCGCTGCAGGCCATCCTGGACGAGCTCACCAAGATGCGTGCGTCGCCGCCCCTTCCCCCGCATGCCCCAAGCTGACCCGCCGACAGAGGACCGTCTGCGGTAGACGCTGCCGCCCGCGCCTGCCTGCCCAAAGCGCCACAGCCACCGCGCCTGCCTGCGCACAGCGACAGCGCCACCGCACGCTCGCACCGCCCGACCCCTGACGCTCGCCCGCAACGCCCGCGGCCCGCGGACGGCGTCGCCGATGTCTGCGCCCCGTGCAACCGAGACTCCAGCGCCGACAAAGTGGGGAAGCACGTGGGCTGCAGCAGCCATGCCTGCGCGCCTTGGTTCGCACTGGCAGTCCGCCGCACAGGGCCAAACACACGTCTGCAGTATGCACCCTCCGCAAATAGTAAATCACCAATCAAACGCTCCCCACACTCTGTCTCTCAATCATTTCCTTTCTCTCCTCGTCCGCCCTGTCCAGGTATCCTGTCTCTTGCCGCTGTACGAGCATCCAATCTCGCTGCACGATAACCCGCATCTTAGACGCGCTGTCGTCCGCGAAGCTTTCTCAGTCGGTCCTTTGACCCTACAAAACCCCACCGATTCTCATTTCTCCAAGACTTCAACGTTGCGCGGCCACGTGCTAGCCCCGTCAGGGGAAATCGTATGGGTCGTGTTGCGAGAGTAGGGCCGAACACGTTTCATGAGGCTGTCATGCCATTGCGACTGCAAACTCCAAACATTGACGCTATACAGGCCCTCAAGTTCAGCACAACATTGGAAGCAGAGCTCAAGCTTGACGTGTGGTCGCCAGCGCCCGAGCGCCATCGAACCGAGCCTCAACACCGCAGAACGGACGCTTCCATCCGAGACAAACTCCGAAACAACAACACGGGAGTCCATGCTCGGCGCGACTCGGGTCTGATCAAACACTGTCGCTCAGGAAGCTTGGCCTGACCCTCGCAAGCTCACGCAATATGACAGACCGCCTAGCTAAGTAATCCACGGATGCGTTCGGCCTAGACTAGACCCTTCCGACAGCTCCCATATACTGTGACACGTTCCTCAGCTCCACTCTGATTCTTATCTTCACGTCCTTCCTTTCTCTTCATGACCTCTTCAGTATGAGCCACGCTGTGCGTGATGTCGCGATGGCGACGGCAGCTTCCACCACGGAACCACTCGCCGCCTGGGATCCGGCCAGCTCCATCCCCACCTTGATTGGTAGCATACTTTCCGTCATATCCACCGCCCTGGTCATTCTCCTTTGGATATTCGCCGGTGGAAAGAGACGGCGCGATTTCAGATACGCTTTGATCTTGAACCTTACTGTTGCCGGTAATACTCCTCGGTCCTGCTCGGCGTTGATCGTGCTGACCCCTCCCCAGAGTTCATTAATAGTATGAATAACTCCATCTCTGGTGCCGCTGCCGTTGCGAGACGTACCCCACTGCTACCAGGTCTTGCATGCGAAATCAACGGCTGGACCGGTCAATTTTCAGTGCAGGTAAGTGAGTCTACGCAAGGCAAACAATCGCATCCTATCCCCACCTTACCTCATATCGAACCAGTTCCTGATCCACCCTTAGGCTGTTGATTTCTCCATACTTGCCATCACACTCATTACGCTACTCACGATCCAGCTACGCTCCTTCATCATCTACGCCTCAACCCTCACGAAAGTGCTGATATGCCTTTCCATCTGGATCATTCCACTCTGTACCAGTGCGCATATCCACCACACTCACCAATGACCCATCACTGACCGTGGCGCAGGCATCTATGCGTGGACAAAGGGCTACTATGGCCCAGTGTCTGGTAATTGGTGTTGGATTGAGAAACGATACTTTCGACAACGCTACGCCCTCAACCACGGCTGGCGCTTTGCTATATTTGCCATATCACTTTGTACCTACATCTATGTTTTCATTTACATGAGCCGCCGTCTCCGCCCACAGAATCTCTCGAATCTCAGCTCGAGTATTCCAGACAATCTCGACTACGAGAAGATCAATGAAAAGCCTCGAGACGGTGCCGTACTCGCTGGCTGTGGTGCCACACCACGAATAAGCCTCGATCAAATTTCAGAAAGCCCCGCAGCTGAACAGCCCAAGAAGCACCGCCGTGCGGTCAGCAGTTTCAGTTTCGCGCGGAAGCTGACAATCGACACGGCCGCCCAAGGCTCTCACGACCATCTCCGTACCAACTCGCCTTCCGATGACGACATCATCTCCCCGGATGAGACATTTGTTCTTGTCGACCTCGAGAAAGGACCGTCTCCCAATTCGGTAGAACCGTCCTTCACTCCATCAACCATCAGCCGAGTCGTAACCAAAGTGGAGAATAGCAAGATGAAGATCGATCGGGAGATTTGGAAGATGCTATTGTTGAACATGTATCCAGTCACCTACCTCATTCTATGGCTGCCAGGCATTGCAAACCGTATTGCGGAGAGTATGGGACACTCGGTCAGACTGCTAGTCATTCTGCAGAGTAGCACGCAGTATATAGGTTTTGCCAACGCTGCAGTTTATCTGTACAAAGAACATGAAAGAGACATACGGGAGTGGTGGGGCGGAATCCAGGGAAGGAAAGCGGCCAAAGTTGCAACGGCCAAAGTTGCAAGCAGCGATGCTAGTAGTGGGAGGATCACAAACTGGAGAAGTGTCTCGTCCTAGAGCTCAAGTTACGACGCTTACAACTGAGGCAAGGTTATGTTCTGGAGCTCATCAGGAATTTTTCTTAGAAGCCGGAGTCCCGTTTACGAGGTTTCAATGTCACTTATTTTCTTAGATGCACCTCACACAGTGTGACCACGATTGTAATCGCACTTCTATGAATTACCTGCCGTAAAGACGTCTAAAAGACTCTGGCATTTGAAGCAGAGAGCGCTGATAGCAAAAAGAAATACGGCACAAAGAGCCATCTGCGCAAGACGACTTTAAGCTCGCATCTGTGTAGAAGATCAAGCGCCAAGCAAAGTTCTTTCACTTGCTTGTTTGTCGGTTGCCTACAGCTAAGCCTATGGATCAGAGGCGCAGAGTAAGCGGCATTCTCACCTTCACCCAGCTGCCCTTGCCTGTATATAAACACCACACCCTTGCCCCACGACAGATCTCCAGTCCATACTCTACAGCCCTGCTTCTCCAGTCCATACTCTACAACTCTACTCCTCCACACCGTCCTGTTACAACATGAAGGTTCACATTTCCGTCGTTATCTTCGCCGCCATGGTCACGGCTTCACCAGGCTTCGTGACCACAACCAAGGACGCCGGCGCGTTCGCAGTCGCGCCCACCAACTTCCCTCCTATCTGCACATTCGACCCGGCCAAGGGCGTGTACATATGCCCGGAAGTCTCTGAGATCGAGGGCCAAATCGTCGGAGACACCGTCCCCGAGGCCCATGCTGCTGTGGCAGCTGCTGATTGTGGCAAGTGTCAGCACGATTGGGACGAGTGCATGAAGGTCAACCATCTCCGTTCCCTCATTGCTCTGCATTTCTACTTTTGCAGCCCCTACGTCGTGATGAGGCGAAGCTAACATTGAGAAGAAATGGGGCTGCTGGTTCTACGACTGCAACAACCCCTGCAAGTGCCTGGTCGTCAAGAACGACGCCAGCTGCAAGGACTGCTCTGCTGGACAGTGCCATGCTTAGATGTCCTCCCAAGTTATCGGTACGGAGCTTGGTCTTGATCATCCCATCATCAGAACCCTTGTCTCTCGGTGCTGAGGTACACTGATTTGGACTTGGCTGGAAACTTGAGCGGATCGCAAACCACGGCTTGAATTCCACAGCCGCCAGGCTTTCATTCTGTGGGAAGAGTCTCACATCGCTGGCCTGATATAGAACGATCGGAATCTACTTCTCGCCTCATTTTTTTCATCCAAGATGTGATTTGTTCTGCCCTACCCAATCTGATGATTGACCTTCTGGCAGGGGGCCTCTGACACTGCACGATCAACGGCGGACTTCTGTGAGCCAAGTATTCCACCACGCAACAGCAAAGTCGGGAAGATACAAGAACTCTCTATGGATTTTTTGCCTCATAATGTAGGTAATACTTAACTCATATTTAGCTTTAGCTATACAAAAGCTATAAGTTCTGTGTTAAGGTTGGCTAGCTTGAAGGTCGTTCAGAGGACGGCGATCAGAACAAGCAAAGCTAGAACACGCCAATAGACGTTCACCGTCGTATGAGACAGCGACTCCGCGCCGGGGTACGTAGACCGTGTTCCGTCACTTCTATGGTTGTGGGGATGGTGGATGAAGAGGGGCAAAGAATTCATGCTCGGCCCTTTGCGAGTTGTACTTGCCTTCTTAGGTATTTCTGACGGGTCATGCAATTCTTCAATTTAGGCTTTATTTCGACTTCATTCCACTTCCATCCTCTCCCTCCTCCCCTGCTCCCTTGGAGTTTACTTGATCCGTATTACCGGTTGTTGCCAACAGTGCTGACTGTTCTTCGCCACAGCACACACAGGTAATTTTTGCCACAGCATCCCCTGCTTCGCCACAATGCTCCACATTTTGCGCATGGCTGCACAACTTCCAACTTCAAAATATTGTTCTTTCTGCTTACGAGCATCAGTGCCAGTTTCTGATAAGTCGATATCAGTCTGGCTGATTTCAGTTACAGTCACATCAGCTGTGGTCCTCTGTTGCGCAACCATGGACTGGATAACTAAGTTATTTCCATACCGTGCGGCGACATTGTGCTTGGCGGGCGCAATCAGGAGAAGTTGCTTTGAGCGTGATGCGTCACCGTCGTAGACATGAATCATGTAAACCTCGCTTCCACCTCGCTTTCTTCTTTCGATATCGACGATGTCTTGATCAGGTCTATGCATCCGGCCGATTGTTCCCGAAGTGAGGCTGACCTGCCGTTCAGGCTGACGGCAAACATGAAGCCCTTTTCCCACCGTGACTGACTCTCAGCCACTCAACGGTCTAGAGCAGAAAGCGCTAGCAGAAGTTGTTTGCAAATCCCAAACTCAAAAGCGGGACTGCCCGTCAGTGGAGACCCCAATCTTCCCGGTCTATCAAAAGGCGCTGCTTCTTACTGCAACACTCTCCAACGATACTCCAACATCACTCCCAAACGCAGGGACTGACGAACAGTGACAGCGGTAGCCCCACTTCGGACGTTCTGGAATCTACATAGCTTGTGGGCATCAACGCCGATCAACAATAGTAGGAAAGTCCAACCGCAAGGCCACATTGTCGACAACATGCCGGAAACAGTCATCACCAACTACCCTCTCATCTTGGTCACCGTTGCATCGCGCAAAGAAGGCCTGACACGCCAGCAATTCTGGGAACATAATGAAACCATCTACGCCCCACTGTTGAAAAAAACCGCTGGAAAAGTGCATCCTCTTACATGGACACGACGCTACCACGTTGAGGACGACGACTTACCTACGGGAGTCCCAAAGTACATTCTCGGCACCCCCGATGGTCTTGATTGGGATTGTTTCGGCGAGATGGTACGTGTCAGTACGAATGATATCTCGAAACATGGTTGACTGTGTTGCAGACATTCGCAGATGAATTGCACTACCAGCAGTTTATTGCTTTTATGCATAGCGATATCGCTGTACCGATCTTGGAGGAGGAGGAGAAATTCTGCGATGCTCCCAACACAAAGTTGCTTGTCATGAGAAGGGAAGTCAGTATCGGCGAAAGAGCACAAGTGCAAAAGCTGAACTGAGAATTTGATTCAATAACATTAATGAGCGATACACGCATCTTGTCTTTGGCATGATAGAGCATTGATTAGCGTTGCATATATCGAACTAGATACTTACTAAGCGCCGATTTCTAGCTTGTTGATACAGATTTACACAAATTCTTTGTGTTTCGCCACGATCAGTGTATTTGCAGTCATTGCAATAATAGTATTCATACGACTCGTTACAACTCGTTATACGCCCTGGTCGCCTGACTTCGGCTGCAACAGCTATTGCTTTCTAGACTTATTGCAGCATCCAATACAGAACTCGCATCTATTTCCTGACTGCGAGCACAAACAGCCTTGGATATCCAAGCAGCACCTTCCCGTTTACCGTCGCGGGGTACGCCTCCTTCAAACGATCCTCATACGACTGCAAATACGATCTCTTCACGTCTCCGTCCTCCATCCTCTGCAGATACGGCTGCAGCCCAGTTCCCTTGACCCACTCGACAATCGCCGGCGCATCCTTGAGCACATGGGAATACTTAGTGGCCCAAATATCCACCAGCTCTGCATGCGGCGCTAGTGTATTGTAGAATTCCCTCACAGGCTCAATGGGATCCAGATCCGGTCTGCTCTTGTCTTCGAGATTGCCGACCTTCGTGTCCTCGAAGGATGGAGCCCAGGGCACGCCGCGCTGCCGCGCAACGTCGCGCATCGCGCTATGACTGGGCTCATCGTAGTTGTCAGGGATCTGGATGGCGAGCACGCCGCCCGGCGTGAGGGTTTGGAACAGCCGGGTGAGCGTCTCAATGCGCGTTGGGCTGCGCAGCCAGTGGAAGACTGCGTTGCTGAAGTACAAATCTACTTGCTCACCCTGCTTGGGGGCAAATGTCGCCAAGTCGCCCCGGACGAATTCAATGTCGGGGAGCAAGGTGGTGGCCTTGGACAACATGTCCGGACTGGAGTCCATGCCAGTGATGCTGGCTTTAGGGAAGGCATCGAGCAGGACTTTGGTCGAGTTGCCCGGGCCACAGCCGAGATCATAGATGCGTGGATTCGGTGTGGTAATATAAGGGGCTACCTGCGAGATGAGATCGTAGACAGGGCGAGTGCGTTCGTTGCCAAATTTAAGATATTGGGCTGCTGACCAGTCTCTCTTCACTGGTGGAGTCGACATGTTGCGTGTAAAGACTGTGTTAGGGCTGTGCTGATTGGGATAGGCAGTGTCGGCCCTTAAGGAAAGCAAGAGTCGCTTGGTCCCAAATTGTCGGTATGGACGCTTTCTTTGGCAATACGATGCCGATACCAGCTTACGTGCTGTCGGTGATGGGCAAATAAAGGTAGTCAGTTGACTGCATCGGCCGCGGACAACGAGTGTGTTCATGGTTATGCATGGAGATTGTATCCGTGCATGAAGAATCTACGACCAGATGAGAAATATAGTCGTGGTCTGCAAATGGTCTGCAGGCTCGAAAAGTGGGTCAAAGTGGTCTGCAGGTCAATCAAGTCTGGCCTGATGGAGAGAATATGGCCAATCGGACTGCTATCCGCAGGGGTTTGCGGGGTTAAAATCAATCTCCGATGCCGCCTTCCTTCCACTTTGCCAGGCACGCAACCCCAACACATACTTCAGAATACGGATTCATTCATTAAGCAGGGGATCGTTACATTATTACCGAAGATCGCTGTGGAAAAGGAGGGTAGCCGTGAATACGGGAAAAGAGCAGGGGCCGATGGAAGGACGTTTAGCTGGCACCACCCATCTTGCCGGCCGTAACCTCCGGATATGCAACAGTGTCATTGCTGTACTCAATCGGCACATTTGGATCACTCGGAACACGTGCAGACTCACTCGCAATTTGAACTCGGATGGCCTCCAAGCTCAAGTCGGGTAACTGCGTGCCATCACTCTAATCATGATCAGCAAGGGCTCCTCGCGTCCACAGCCAGCAGGACTGGAACTCACCGAATAAATTTTCCAGCTCAATCTCTCTTTCAGAAAGGGAACGACATCCAGTGCCCCGAGACTCTGGATCTTCCCAGCTTCGATTTGATCCAGTAGGCTATTTGTCAAACTGACCGTACCGTGTAGAGCCATGTCGGCAATGGTCGCACGGCTGGTTAGCTTTTGGACCTTGCGCAGCGAACGCTTAGCCTCATTGTGATCGCCTGGCATCAAGACAGACCACATGCCTACGTCGGTTGACTCATCCGATGAGAAGTCACCTACAAGTGAAAACTGCACAATGAAAGTAGGGGGCAGGTCCAATGGCGCTGCTGTCGTCTCAATGACCCAGTCTGTGTAAGTAGTATCTGCAACACCTGGAGTGACAAGGTTTCCAATTTTGCCAATCCGCTCATTTGCAAGTCTTCCTCTCGCGTTACCACTGTACAGTCGTGAAATTGTCGCTCGAGCAGACGCAGTGCTAGCCGAACGGGTGTCAGCGTAATCGTAACCAAACATCCTCCAGTCCATAGCCTCGTTGGTTGTCCAAAAGCTGCCAGGATTGCGCCGGAAAGGAAGGAGTGGCGTGTCTCCGTCAACTATACTGTTGTCTTCGACAAATACATTGCCGGCACTGCCAACATTGGATGGCTGAAGGCGGGCATCTGGGTGCTGCGCTTGGTACAGTGCAAACAGTCGGTCAACATTGCTGGAAGATTTTTTCAGTCTTGCCGTCAAAAGGTGCTAGAAGCAGCAGTACGTACGCGTGATGCAGCCAGAACAATGGCTCGTAGGAGGAGTATTCAAGCGGCCACATGTGCCCTTTACCGCCGAAGCCAGTGGAGTAGCCGCCGCCAATCGCGCCATGTACCCATCCATGTACCATCTCAATAGCCTCCCAAAAACCGTTGACAGTATCGCGTCGAAAGGCAAGTGCAGTCTGGTCTTGAATCTGGCGTCGCAATTTGGCAAAGCTCGCTGCAAACTCTTGTTGACGCGACTCCTCGCCAGGGTCTTCTGAGGCTGGCCATCGAATTGTATGATTGATGTGCATCCACTGATACTTCTTTTAGCAAAGTTGACGTCTTGCCGCGTGGGCTTCTCACCTTGCCTTCAAACCCTTCGGGTACCGGCTTAAAGTCATACTTGTGGAGTGGATTCCAGATCTCGATTTTACGACCCTCAGGAGTATCAACAACGATCGTCTCTGACATGAAGAAGTCCGGCACTTCGCCACTCTGGTCGCCTTGAGACCAGTCCCAAAATGGAATCCGGAACGAAGAGGCCGCCCATCGATAGCGATCGATCTGATCAGCTGGTGCATTTTCGGCTACTTGTCGAATGCGAGCATATAGTGCTTGCTGTTGGGGGTCATCATCTATCACAGGTCTCAATACGCCTTGCAACGTACCTCGAACAACGCGAGATATGGGCGGTGCCATCCAAGGAATAATGCCATGCTATGGGGACAGTATCCGATGCTACCGATCTTATGACTCAATCCTGGAGCGTCCAACTGTGTCTTATATGGTCTGCCGTGAATACCTGTGCGACTAACGTCAGTTTCTCCCTGAGCTAGATCATAGCGCAACCTCACCAGCAAGGCCATAGTACGAAAGGGGTTCCTTCTGATCTGTTACGTGCATTTGATCAAGCCCGATAAGATAGAGGTTCCACTGATCTGGGTAGTTCGCTTGCATGTCGCGTACTTCCAGACGAAGGAAGGAGTTGCCTGGACATGTTAGCCGCGAGAGCAGTGTAATCCAGGAGTTCTCTACCATCCTGATCGGTGGAATCAATGCCCGTAACTATGGTATCGCTGGATTGTCTCTTCAAGATGAACTCTGTAGGCGTGCAATGTGCGACAGAAAGGATTAAGAGGGCTATTAGAAGCCAGAAAGTTCCCACCGTGGTCATGCTGAATGGAAGGGATTGAATAGGGGTATATCCAGATCTGTTGGAACAATGTCAGACCCTAATCAGAATTTTGAAGACCTCTTAATGGCTGGGGGCGGGCTCAAAGATACGCGACAGAAACCTTGAATGAGAGGGGCATGGGTCAGGGTATGAAGAGCGCCATTTCCCTCAGAGTTTGCGCAGGCTATATCGGAACAGTTTTTGCTGGCCGAGCGATTGAAAGGACGAACACTGATATCTACACGCAATCGATGTCGTCGATGATGCAGAGACGTGGTGAGGATCCGCTACTTGCCCTTACTTTGTTCCTGTTATACTGGTAGCGAAGCGTTGGCCCGACGATTGATACGTAACCAGATTCTCTTGCGACAAGGGAGGAAGACGAAGAACAGGTCTCCCGAATCCAGAAACAAAAGCGAGCGGTGACTGAGATACGGAATTCGATCAAGAAAAGGAAGTGGTAGCCAGACTAGAAGCGAACACCAGGAAGCTGTATAACCTTCAGCACATGGCAAAGCAACGATTAATGCGATTCTCATGGAACGGAAGCTTACTTGAGTAGTGCAGCTACTGTTTTGGGTATCGACCAGAATTCGTGACCAAGGCTCTCGGATGGAAGACGCTCGGTCAATCGGTACGCGCTGAGATGAAGAAAGCGCACTTTCCCCGTATAGTTGCTGTGTATCTCCTTCCTTGTGTAGCGCAAGCTGCCTCTTGGGTCGATCGTACATACAGCTGTACAACGTTTTGACCTGCACAACACTCACAACGAAGGTTGCTTAGCTTGAAGGTTCTTGTACCATTGAACTTCTCGAATCTGAGAGATCTCAAGCTCTTGTGGCATATAAGTGGCTTATCAGCTCATCTAGGTGATCGACAAGGCCTGTCGCACAAAGCGTGGGGATGTGCAAATTTCGCGCGCTGTACGACTCAACGGCGTTGCGTGAATCGTTCATCTGGCTGCGTGGGCGCGCAATTAGATGCTAAGTTACACATAGATTTTTAGTTACACGCGGAGAGATGCAAGCGACTCAACAGTCTTCAGTCCTTGTAAAAAGTGCATTGGCTCGTCAGGCCCAGCATTGAATCAATGCTTAACCGAAAGTCATACCTGCACAGGACACCCGAAGTTGTACGTGCTACATTGCGAACAACCCATTCCAAGAAACTCATAGACACACTGGGAAACCATCTAAGAGGGATCCGCCATGTGCATGCAATCGGCCGAGGTGTATCTATGTCGAACGAAAGATCGCATGCATTGCTGTTCCTTCGCAGCCTGATTGCTTTGACGTTTCTATCCGTTTGGTCGTGTCACCATGGTATATTCAGATGTCGTTATAGCCAAGTAGTCGTTTCGCTAGTCCTTTGTCTGCGACTGCCCACGCCCAAGCCCTTCCGGCCTCACCACACCATAACGCTGATGGATCATCAGACTTCTCTAGCATATGGTCCTTCGCCATAGCTTTGATCTCGTGACCTGTTGTGTAGGTCATGAAATGCTCGAACTGTTCTCCGTCTAGGGCCAAAGCATTGCCTGTAATTCCATGGCACAAACAGGGCTCCTTGGTCAGCAAGCCTCGCTCCCAGATGCAATTCCGGGCTTTTGATACAACCTTGTCTATACGATCCACAAGATCGGGGAAGTATGACCGAATAGCGAGTAGCGACGAAACAACTCCGGGTGCGCCATGGCAGACTTGGACGAGACGATCCTTGCCTGGCGGGAGCGACGATGGGAAGTTTCCACTCTCATACTGGTAGCTGAGAAGAACAGTCAACTCCGCCTGCAGTTTGGGCGCCCATGACCTGTCTGTGAGAACAATTTGGGTAATAATTCCGATCGCGCCATGCACAGCACCAACGTAAGCCTTGCCATGCCACTTCCATGGCCGAGGACTATCCACGATGTTTGCAATCACCTCGTCAGCTGTGTCCTCAATAAGCTCGGTGATCTCCTTGCTATCTTTGAAAGCTCCACGGACCAGCCGCAACAGGTATAAGTAGCCAGCGCGCCCGTACAACCACTCGTTGGCCGCTTCGGGTTCAATAAGCACAGCCGCATGATCACAGAGTTCCCTGACGGTGTCTTTGTCTTTCGCAGTCACGGCGTACAGAGCCAACAATGACATGATGTCGTTTGAAACGCCGCATTTGCTCGGTGATGGTGGCGGGAACTCCTTGATATTTGCCTGTGCCTGCTCGATGTATGCTGCGGACCAGGTATTCAACGGATAGTCGTCTAGCTTCAGATCTGGGTACTCGTTGTGAAGAGCGTAGAAAAGGTAGGCAACAGATATGGGACCGTAATAAAGGCCACCGCCGGGTGGGATTTTGTGCGGTGGATAATCCGTGACAAGTCGATCTAGTGACGCTAGCAGCTGTTTGTGAGCGTCTCGCCGGCCCAACGACGCATCGTTTCGAAAATAGCGGGGTAAGCTCTTGGTCTGCTCCTGCGCTGCACCTGCTGCAGTCGCATCTTGTTCTGCCATGTTGTGATAGTGCGCTTGCTTGGTATGCGCGCGTTGCGAAGTCGATGACAACTTGCCGATTCAACTGCGAGAGCAGAGTGGGGCTGGCTTTGGGGTCAAATATGACGTCAGCGGGGCTGTAGAGATGGAGAGGGAGGGACGATTCAACTTTCCACACCACAGAGCGAGATGATAGATTGGGTTGTTGATGAAGAATGAGAGCCGCACGCGATATGCCAGAAAGCTGTTTGGTAGTCGCCACAGTGGTCCGCTTGGGCAGCACCTGCAGCGTACTTGGGCGCCTGCTATCACGTGTATTCTGTCTGCACCCTCGGGGCCGGGCAGTTCGTCCTCTACACTGTGCGCATAGAATCAGATAAACGAACTCGAATTATAGAAATCCGTGATTCGTCTAAATCAAGAACACCTGGATTTGAGCCATCGAAATTTGAACCAGTTCTTACAACATCATGCCTAATCGGGCTGTGCGTCATTTTTAGCGTCAGGCGTTACGTATACAATCATTGCTCGTTGGCAGTTCTACATAGACAGTGTCTTTCGGCGACGTGTCACCCATCTCAGCTGCCAGTACAATTTCCTTGCTCCCAACGCGATGTGCAAATTCCTGTTTAATTTCCATTACCCCAGCGGACTTCGCGGCCATAGACTGCCGATAATCTGGCCTTGATCAGAACGTGAGTGTAGGATCTACTGACGGTGGTACCTACCAGGAAGCTGTGGTGACATGTCGCTTCCGGCATGCGGCGAAGGATAAGTTGCCGCTTTGTAGACTTTTGTGCGCTGTCTGCGACGGACACAGAACACAAGACCGGCAATGACTGCGATGATAATAATGCCTCCCAGAACGGCCCCAACGATTACAGTTGTTGATGTCGGACTTCCATTGCTGAGTATCTGCTTCCCGTCTGAAGCAGCAGCAGCAGGTGTGGATGAGTCTGCCGGTGCAGAGTGACTTGTAGAACTGGGAGATGTTGACAATTGGGCTGACACTGTTGATGACAATATGAGACTTGACACAGGTATCGATGAAGATAGTGCTACAGTCGTAGTTGTTACGGCCTTCTGTGTGGTCGACGGCTCTATACTCGGACCTGTTTACAGTTGAGTTATAGCTTTTGCTCTCCACTTTGAATCTTCCTTACGATCAGCTGGAGTCATATCCTTATCTTCCGGACAACCAATTCCTGGATTGCAAGCCTCTACTAGACAGCACCCAACAAAACCTTTACTGCACCTATAAAAAACACCACCATTCGGGCAGCTGGTATCTCGACGACCTATTCGTGAACTCATCGCGGATGAGAGGAAGGAAGTGAATGAATCTGCTAGATGGAAAGAGTTAATTAGGTGGTATTAATCTGTGAGATGGCTGTGTACCTACGTAGTAGTCGGAGCAAAGTACCAAGCGATGGGATTATGTTTGCGATGTATCGTAGCAAGTGAAGAGGCGCAAGGCTGAGATCAGGCCAGAGAAATGTAACACGAGAACAAAGCGTTGCAACGAGGGTCTTTCGGCAAGGGATGCGCTCAATATAGCTGATGGCTTGTTCCGAAACACGGTTGTTCAAAAGGCTGACGGAACTTCTAATTTTACTTTTGCGCATTGGGAATACTAGAAGTCAAAGGAGGGAATACACATTCTTCTTTGTACTCAAGCTTCCGGGCGCAAGCTTGTGTGGTTCTCATGTTTCAGAGAACAACACGGACAAGCGACCTTTGAGCTGACTAGCTACAATAACACTTGGAGCTGAAATTCAGTTATGCATTACCTATATTATAAGTAAAATCATTGTATAATTCTTCCTAAATTCTTTTTGCTTCGCTGTTGCATGATAGATTACCTTAGGATTATATTGTTACCTAATCCGCTATTTATCCTGCCACATGAGAGTGTGGTTCTTTCTTGTGCTGTACACTCGCTACTGGACAGCATCGGGATGGTTATACTCGGTGATATTGCCCCTCTCATTGATTATACGTCGATAACAGCTTCTAGGGTAGAGTAAATTAAAAAAGGCAAAGGTAGGATCGCTGGAAAAATTTCGATTACATATCATGTGACTTCAAATTGACGTCGACCGTGAGTCAATTACTATATCATATTTAGGATACAAACAACATACACAGAGGAATGGACTACGATAGAACCGTGACGTTGTGAGTATTGAGATATATCGAAGCTCTGCCTCGGCATGTTCACATTCTCTACAACCCAAGCTAAACATTGGTACCATGCATTAAGTGTAGGGCTATGCCAGTTCATGCTTTCTAATTTGTTTGCGATCACAAATCATGGAAGTATCTAGGTAAAGAGCGGGATAAGGTAGCGTGTCGATATATACACTGATCTCTACAACACGGCCCTCACGCTCTCCTGGCTCGCCTTCCTTGGGCTTGAGAGTTCTGCTTCAGCCTCAAACTCCCTAGTTCTCTTCTCGACGTCCTCCTCACAAACGTAGGTTAACAACCAACTGCCCACCCCACCCCATCTCCAAGCTAAGGGATCCATCTCAAGACTCAAGCCTGCTGCCTCATACTGGCTCCTCTCGATCTTGCCCTTGCCGTTGAATTTTGCGAACTCGCCTAGCAAGCGATCACGTTCTTCCTGCTCTTTGCCATCGTGCACATGGTAGAGATGCTGCTGTCTGTTTCCGCGTGACACAACTCGCTCAGTACGCTCGCGGCGGCAGCGCTCGTAAATGTCCAGTGCCTTCTTCTTTTCGGATATGCTCTTGCTCTTGATTGCGCCAAGACATAGGCCTAGCACATGTCCATCTTCGAGCGACATACCAGCGCCAGATGCGAGGTATGGAAGTGTAGCATGTGCAGCATCGCCCAGGATGGTCAAAGCAGCAGAAGTGTGCGACCAAGTTGGATCCAGTCCTGGGCGGATCATCAGGCGCCATTTGAAAACATCCTTGCACAGAGCTAGAAGCTTAGGGATCTGTGGGTCCCAGTCTGCATATAGAGCACGCATTTCTTCAACGTCGCCAGCGAGGGTGTTGGCGCCTGCGGGCATGTCGTCTGGCACCAAGAGGACCATGTTAAACAGTTTACCACCTCTGAGAACATAGTTGACTGCAAGTCATCAGCTGTATGACCAACGCGAGGGAATTGTAAACTGACCAGCATGAGCATCGGGTCCAATCCAGTAGTTGACTTGGGGGTCTTCGACAAAATGTCTCAACTCAGGGTCCTTCATCATTTGCTCAGTGTCCAACAGTAATCTGTAAGCCAGATCTCCAGTCAATAGCGGAGGGTCTGGGTGGCCTAGTAGGAGCTCCCGAGTCGCAGAATTGATTCCGTCAGCACCAACAATTAAATCCGCTTTGTGTCTTTGCGCGTTTGCGCACACAGCTATCGCTTTTGTAGTATCCCCGCCTAACTCGTACTCTACATCCACGACTCGGGAGTTCGTCATCAATTTTGCGCCTAGTTCGATCGCTCTCTCCAGCAACGCCATGTGTAGATTTGCACGATGAAAATCCCAGAACGGTGTACCACACTGTGCTTCATACTCGTGGAAATCCATATCCGAGATCTTCTTCCCCTTCCACCCGATCATGTTGCATAACCGCGGCGAAGTAGCCAGGCTTGATAAAGCATTTTCTAAACCCCAAGAAATCAGAACGCGTGTGGAATTGGGAAGGCACTGGATTCCGGCTCCGATTTCTCCGATTTCTGATGCTACTTCGAGGATTTGCACATTGTGACCTTCCAGTAAGATGGAGATGGCTGCTCCCAGGCCGCCAAGCCCAGCGCCGACTATTATGACCTGTGTATCTGCTTAGCTGGATCAATCATGTTAGTGCATATGTGGAGAACCTGCGTCGAGCTTGGTCGCGGCATCCCGCTGTTTTTGCAGGATCACTTGTGGTTTAGAAGAAGTCATGATGTCACCAAATATCAACGAGTGGAATGACAGTGGAACGACAGTGCAGACTTCATCCGCAGCCTGAGTTTTAAAGCACAGCAGACTGGAACATAGTCTTCACCACTGGGCTCCCACTCCATCCCTAGTTGCCGCCATTCTGCCCACCTATCGATGGGGAAGACCCTCACGTCGCGCCAACAGACCCCCTCCCGTTGACAAGAGGTGCATACAAGCTTATCGGGCTAGCAGCGCGCTAATGTATTGGTTGCGGTCGCAAAGTGGTGGTTGGAGGCGCAGCTACGGTGGGCCGAACGTGCTGGTGTTGAAGAGTGGGGAAGGAGGGGAACATTCTCTCACGTATCAAGGAAAACGACAGATAAGTAAACCTTAAGCTGATTAACTTCAACACAGAACTTATAGCTATTATAATACTTATAGCTAAATCTAGTAGAGTTTACCAATATTATAAGTAATAAAGTGTTTCATGGAGCTTTCTTGCATTTTCCTTACTTTGCTATCGCTGAGTGGATACTTGGCTTCCATCCTTAGTCCACCGTCATTCCTGCAACGTGACAGACACTGTAGTCAGTGCTTCCGGAGATTCCTAACGACGAGGTAAATGGATAACGAGGGCAGATCCATTACCAGGGAGGATGCCGAGAGGTGCTCTAGATGCTGTGGGAAGTGCTGAGGCTCAGAGCCTCAGGCTAAAAGATGATGCCATGGATTCTTTCGAATCAAAATCAAACTGTGGACTGCATCCGGTAGATACTGGAAGTAACATAGAATCTACCATACACATGTCTACTTGAACTCTGTTGGGCCGCTGTAGTCTACTAGTGAGTATGCTTCACCTGCCCGCTGCTTCTTCAGGATTTCACCAGATGGCGCTGGTAATTTCGCATCCTTTGGAAGCGAGTTGTTCTTTTTAAAATCATCGCACATCTGCTCCATGGTCACCCACTCCACCCCCTCATGCTTATTGATATGCTCAATGATCCGCTCATGCATAAGCACAACGTGCGGCCGCCCACTGACGTCAGGGTGAATGGTCATCGGGAACACAAACTCATCATACTCTCGGTAGAAGTAATCAAAGTGGTCCATCCAGATTTGCTCCACATCTCGCGGATTCACCCACCCGTGCGAGTTCGCGCTCTTCTTCATGAACATCATCGGTGGTAGGTCGTCAATGTACCAAGATCCAGGTATTTCAACCAATCCCGTTTCCGTGCCTCTAGTGAGTGGCTTCATCCAATCAATTGCGTTCTTTGAGTAGTCAATCTTCGTCCACTCGTCTCCTGTACGTAGCCAGTAGCACTTGTGATCCTCGTGAGACATGCTGTGGTCGTACTCAATGCCGTAGGAGAGAAGCAGATCCGTTCCTTCTGCAGATGTCTCCCACCAAGGCGCAACCGAGCCACGGGGAGGCTTTCCGCAGAATTCCGTGAGCTGCTTGTAGGTTTTGTCTAAAACATCTCGTTGTTGTTCGAAGGTCATGTCTGCAGGATTCTCGTGGGAATAGCCGTGGAGACCAATTTCATGCCCTGCATCGCGGACTGCAGCGCAATCTTCAGGGAATGTGTCAAGAGAATGACCTGAACGATGAGCATGAGTGTGCATATATTGTGTTGCAGGACATGTGAAATAGACATACCTGGGATGAACCATGTCGCTTATCTTGATTTAGTGACATGTCTAATGAAAGTGAAGAGATTGACTCACCCTTGATGTTGTATTTCTCAAAAAGCTTCAGTAGACGTTGGGTGCCGACAGTCCCTGCCCAGAGACCTATATCCTGTTAGACGTAGACATTGGTCGGAAGGTTCCTCGTCGAACCTCTGCTAATATCGCTGGTGGAATCCTCTCCACCATAAGAACCAAGCCAACCTGCAACCTACAAAGATCTGAGTACTGTTCGTGATAAAGTTGAAATCTCGTATCCTTACAGCATCGATGTCAACACCGTAGCTCACAAGGACCTTCTTCTTGCCCATGGTGATGAATCAGTAAATTTGAGTGTAGTGATTGAAACTGTATTAGAAAACTGAAGGACTGAGATGTCTGCAGTCATGTTGTGAAAGCAAACATATACCCCGCCTATGTCAGATGGGCCTGGCGCGGGGCCTAAGTGGTGGTGGAGCGGACTGTAAGGTGGGGGCACAGCAAGCCATTGCTTATCGTTCGTATTACGCTTGTAGCATATACCGGTATTTCGCTTTCCAACGCGTCTTCAGAAGTTGGCACTAGCAAATCTGCAATCTGCTGTGGCAGTGGCTCTCACTTTGCAGGACGAACGGCGGATTAAGGATGCAACAACAAAGTAAGGAAAACGCAAAGAGCCTCTGTAGGATGCTGTGCAATTTAGAGAATGTTTAACTAAAGTTAGCTTTAGCAATAATTGTAACTGCAAGTTCTGTGTTGAAGTTGGCCAGCTCGAAACCCGCTTATCCACCATTTATCTTGAAGTGTAGAGGATCATCGCCTCATTCAATAGAAGAGCGAGATTCCTTCAACAAAGCATCAATGACTTTCGCGGCGCCCAGCGCTCTCTCTTCGTGCAGTCGACGCGTGACAATCTGCACGCCGATAGGCATACCGTCCATTGCGTCCACGTCGAACAGGTTCCAGTTCCAGTGATCCAGCTGGTTTCTGGGTTCGTACGTGTCCATCGTCATCGCTGCCTTGCTGTCCAGCTCTTTTGAAACCTGACCAGCGGGTATTACTACTGCAGGATAATCAATGAAATTAAAGACCTTGGTGTATCCGACCCATCGACACTGGCGGTGTTGAACTGCGGAGTGGGGCATGACAGGGCAGAGGAGTATGTCAATCTTTTTCCCAGTCTTGGCGCACCGTGTCGACTTCCAAAGCTCCAGGTATCGCTTCTGTGCCGCGACCTTTTGCTTGTTCAGTTGCCAATAGGCATAAACCGAGATTGGCTTCCCCCTGTTCACTAGGGCCTCGACGTGCGGGATGAAAGGCTCACCGCAACTCTCGACATCTCGTCTGATGTCCTCGCCTCCGTCGGCAGTGTAGTATTGGTCCATGATATCGATACACTCCTGATGCAAATTCCCTGGGGTCCAGTTGATAACATCATGGCCAGCTTGCTGAAGCCTGCTCGCGACTTCTTCCAACACGCGCACCACTGGGGGATGTGGTCGAACTACGCCATCATCTCTCATTACGGCGATGCGCAGAGGTCGAGATTGTATTTCTTCGAACATATCAGACCGCCAGGTAATGGGAGAGCATTTCGGATCATAGTTCCACGGAGTCGCATCGACGACAGCCTTAGTGACAGCTACGAGAGAGTCAATGCACCGACTCATCGGCCCAATGACCGATGGTACATGCTCCTGACCCTCGGTGGACACGGATACACCTTGATACGGTAGGCGAGTGCTCTAAATTCTCGTTAGTAGTGTACGTAGGATGCAACGAACATTGTGTTGCCTCGTGGGCACAAGCTTACACTCGGCTTCAACCCGTACAAGCCGTTCATGTGGGACGGGATCCTAATACTGCCACCTATGTCCGTGCCCCAGCCAATTACGGTACCTTGAAGCGACAAAAGGGTGCCCTCTCCACCTGTCGAACCTCCAGGGGTAAATTCGGCATTATTCGGATGCACGGTGAGTCCCCATAGCGGGTTGTCGGTTTCACACCACTGCGAGAACTTCCGTGAGCGTCCGAACGGTTGCCTCTGCAGCGGGGGTCGCGAGCCGGTGACGTACCATAATGGATTGGGGCAGGTTCGATTTTGCGACGATGATGGCTCCCAACTGCTTCAGAAGTGACACCAAAACACAGTCTTGCGTGGCTGGTTTGAAAGCACGCCCAACATAGCCCAGTGTGCTGTCAAATCCTTCAACGTCGAACTGATCTTTTAGGGTCATGCATATGCCGTGCAAGGGTCCCACGAGTTTGCCATGTTTTCTGAAATGTTCGTCGAGCGCATTGGCCTGCTTGATCGCTCCTTCAAAGAGAATCTCGGTAAGGCTGCCGACATCAGTCAAGTTCCGGAACCATTGCAGGGCTTAACGTGCCAGTTTGTCTGTGCCGGTTAGCAATGTGGTCCGGAATTGGGGTAGGGAGCGGTACCTACACGTCTGTGAGCATCGATTGCCCTATACGAGTGTGGCGTGAGCATGGCACGATTATTTTAGGGTGGCGCACGGAGCCTACACACCGATGCACATAGGCAGCACATAGCGTCGACGCGCTCACGACACCAGAAGCGATTGCTTGCAGAGTGTCATCGATACCATCGATGGCCTTAGCATCCTGGGTATTGCTTTTGGTGCTTCCAGGAGTGTCGAGCTGCAGAAGCTAGCGCGCAGTCAAATGGCCATTCGAGATTCTCTGGGGACAGGAGGAATACCTCGAAGCGAGCTCGATCTGCCTTCAGGAATTGGTCAATGGCTTTCTCGCGACCGAGCCGTTTCTCGCTAACGATCTGCAGCCATTGTGGCACGTCCGAGGCAGTCATAGCAAAAAGTCGAAAGGTACCTAGGTAGGTGGAATGTGATCGGTTACAGGCGCAAAAGAGAGGTTGACAGCCTGCTCTTGCTATTCAACGTTCGTCGTTATCACGCACGATAAGAGCACAGTAAGTGCAATGTCATACCGCCGTCGAGTCCCTAAGCGGCTGCGCGCGTGTAGACTGTAATAACGGTGGAGCCGATGAGATGAAAGGTGGGGTTCTGCGCCCGAGGCGCACCTTCCGTCTGCCGCCCAAAACAACTTCGCAACGCACTGTTCTCGTCGTACAGCAAGCCCTTGTATGGATCACCTTATTGTTTAGGGCTTGCGACAAGAATTTCACCACTACGGCCGGGGAGCTCTTGGGCCGGCCATGACGGCCTTAGATCAGTTGAAAATGGGCACACCTCGAGCAGATGCTCGAACGTTTGCCCCTCCTGGATTTCTCAGGTTACCCCCATTTTCCAACTTAGCGGTCCAACAATAGAGCCCGGCCAGCCTTATAGCATGTCGCCCTCGATATGGAACCTTATGAAGCGCACAGGATCTGATCAGACGCCACCTCCTTCGCAAAGAACATCGCCTACCGGCCACACGAAGCTCCAGAAGATGGCTCCTGGTTTAACCGCTAAGTCATTTGACTCGCGTTCCTCCGGCAGTAGCATGGAAGTTGCGTCACAATTCTCGTATACCAAAGAAGATGACTACTCAAGCTTCATGAGCGATGTAGTAGTTGTCGGCGCAGGACCCTCTGGGCTCATGCTCGCGTATGTTACTAGTAACGTCTTTGCATGTCAATCAAGCTGAACGATGTAGCGATAATCTTGTGAGGTATGGCATCAAAACAAGAATCATTGACGACCGCCCTGACCGTACCTCGACTGGACGCGCTGATGGCATTCAGCCCAAGACCATCGAGACTCTGCGTCAGATGCGAATCGCAGAGCCTCTGCTGCGCAAAGGTGTGAAGATCTTCGACATCTCGTTCTGGAAGTCTTCAGCCGAAGAGCCACTGCACCGAACTGGTCGTGAGATTCATTACCCTCCTGTAGTTGACCTACTCGATCCATACATCCTATTGGTCCACCAAGGCATGGTCGAAGCTGTTTTTGAGAGTGACCTCCAAGAGCGGGGCACGACAGTGCTACGCAACACAGCTTTCGAAAGCCTCGAATACACACCACAGATGATCCGACCATTGACTGTCACCTGCAAGCAAGACGTTGGCCAAATCAAGAAATCATTTGCGACTCGATATGTCGTTGGCTGTGACGGTGCCCACTCGAAAGTACGAAAGGCCATTCCCGGATCAGTTCCTATCGGCTCCTCGTCCGAGGCTGTCTGGGGTGTCTTGGATGGCGTGCTTGACACGGATTTCCCAGATATCTGGAGCAAGGTTGTCGTTCAGTCCGAGACGCTAGGTTCTGTGCTCATGATACCTCGTGAACGTGGTCTGACACGTCTTTACATTGAGCTTCGACCAGGCTCAGAAGCGGCGGTATCTGCAGGCGAACAGACGCCCCAAGAGTTCGTACAGAGTCGTGCACGCGCAATCCTACAACCTTACAGACTAGAATGGAGGAATGTCGAATGGTTTGGGCGTTACAAGATCGGACAGAGGGTAGCTTCCAAGTTCACCGATGCCGAACGAAGAGTGTTCATCGCGGGAGATGCTAGCCACACCCACTCACCTAAGGCTGCGCAGGGTATGAACACATCAATGCACGACTCTTGGAATCTGGCATGGAAGCTGAATTTTGCTGTACGTGGTCTTGCAAAAGCCAGTCTGATGGAGAGTTACGAGCAAGAGCGGAAGAAAATCGCTCAAGATCTCATCGATTTCGACTATGAGCATGCCAACGCCTTCCACGAAGGTGACCCTGCTGCTCTTGCGGCCAATTTCACTAAGAATGTTGCGTTCATCTCCGGGTACGGTGTTAGTTACACGCCAAATGCCTTGAACGTGTTCACAAAGGGCTACACACGAGGCCATCTCACACCAGGATTCTTACTTCCTCCCGCCAAGGTCACACGCTTCATTGACTCAAACCCTGTCGACATTCAAACTGACATTCCTGCTTTGGGTCAATTCCGCATCTACTTCTTCTGTCACAATATACAAAAGGCGACACCTTTCCTTGAGACGGTGTGTCATCAGCAGTCTGGTATGGGGTCGTACGTTGGCCGAATCACCGCCGCGGGTAACGCTTCATACACCATGCAGCCCCCTCTTGCCGCGCCCCACGACCAATTCGTTCTCCCTGAACGATATACTCCTGTCAGCGGCATCTTCACATACGCTTTGGTCACTGATCAAAACCGGGACGACGTTGAGATCAAGGACTTACCGCCCGTGCTGCGTGAATCTGCCTGGTCGTTTTACCTTGATGACGTTCCCCACAAGGATACCCGTAAGCAGACCGTCATGGACAAGTGGCTGGATGGACTGGATGAAAATGAAGTTGTGGTTCTCAATGTTCGACCTGATGGCTACGTGGGTACCGTGCGTAGATTCAATAGCGGCAGCAGGGACAACGGTATGGCAGCCGTTTACTGGATGGATGACTACTATGAGGGATTTATGAAAGATCAGTAATGTTACTGTATCACGAGTATATTTTGGTAGCACAGTTATGGCGTTGGTCTGTAGATTGGGGCAACATAAACGATACACACAGCGGCATTGAGCATGCTTTCATGGATAGAATACATTTAACCATTTTCTTACATGTTGCGGCTCTTCATAAATACGTCTTTCGAGACTACAAATGCCTGCCGCCACTCACGTAGCAGGTTCAGTGCCTGGCGTATTCCGTTTAGGCATTTCCGTTGTCTTCAAAGTGCTTGCACACACCGGCACCCCCACTTTTGAGTTATTCACTCTATCTATCCCTCTGTCGATATCCATAAGCCATTTGCAGTTCGAGGACTCATTATCGAGATAAACAGGCTGTAAATATATATTGAAAGTTATGTTTTCGATCAAGATACGCGCTGCACTAGCCTGGTATCATGTATTTGAAATGCAAGTTCTACACAAACATGCCTCCACCGCTCCCACCGACCAGACGCCACTGCACCAGCCCTCTGAGAACCATCATCCCATCATGCACCACCGCCCACCTAACCTTACTCAAGCACCTACTCACACACGCCGCAAGCCCATTCGTTCCCCTCTTACCCGCCGCGCCCGAGATGCCATCCTTATACCCGATCCGTAACAGCATCGCCGGCTCCGCCCGACTAATAGAGTCAAGTAGACTCTTCATCTCACTCGCCGGATCCCAAATGATCTCATCTTCTTCATCATGCAGTGAGAACGGTAAGATGTCGCCCTGGCCCGCCGTCGCAGGCGGAATGGGTCGAGCATACCACACGCCCCACACGACCAGCGTGCCAAGATACACAGCCCATGGGTGGTGCCAGAGGCGACCGGCACCGACATCGAGTTCGCCATCGAGAACATCGATGCCCTGGCTCACGAGCGCGGCGGCATGCCAAACCGCTTTCCCAGCCTCAATGATGTTTTCTGCGACCCACTTCTTGACTATGCGCTGGCTGCGTACGTAGTCTGCGCGGGCAACAGGGCGGCCAAGGATATGGCGTGCGCCGGCGTAGATCTGGAGGTCAAGAAAGGGTGTGTGCAAGAGAATGTGGGCAGAGTGATACATCGAGAGCGTGGCGGAACGCATGACTTGAAACTCTTGGACGAGGAAGTGGTGGTGAGAGGGGATGCGGGTGTTGTAGGTATTGCAGAATGATTCGTAGTCGGCATACCAAGCTGTGTAAGAGGCTGCAAGGCGTGATTGCCAATTTCCGAGAGGACTGGCGGCAATGGGGTCTCCCAGCGAGGTCTGGTCCCGGCGTTGCATGTCCCATGCTACTGACATGAGACCGTGCAGCAAGAGAGAGCGCGAGAGGTTGTTGAGAGTCTTTGGAACTGGTGTGGCGTTTGGATGCAGATACATCTTCAGACAAGATAAGAAGAGCGGAGGTGGGGGTTGGTTTTGCCGCAATTGATGCCAGGTCTCAGCCGAGTCCGCTTCCCAAAGCGACTGATCGCAGGGCAAATTCGATCGTAGCTCAAAAGCCGACATGCATAAGGACTGGCAGAACAACACTGCATGCTGCGTATCCCACATGAAGCAGAGAAAGGCAAGTCTGTTGTTATTAGTGTGTGAACTCGACCTAGCTCCTGTTGGCATACCTTTTCTTCTGCTCAGCATCAACCCATGTCCGCCAGTCATCTTCCAGATCATCTGTGGCTTCTTCTACTGTGAGTGGCCGGATGCTCTGGCATTCGCTCCGACGGATCAGATTGATAAGTAGACCATGGAAGAGATGAGACATGTCATGCTGTTTTTGCCCAGCTCTGCTCTTCCCAAAGCACTCCACTAGCAGGATGGTTTGTAATACCCACAAGTCCGGCTTTGCAGAGAAACCAGCACTGGCAAATATCTGAGGCCTTAGCACATCGTGTATGCACACCTGATGTTTGTCAGCAGCTGCCTATCGCACTGTTGAAGCGTTCAGGACGTACTGCTAGCTGATGAGCATCCTTCTCGCCATATGTGGCTCCAAGTAGCAACAATGTTGTTAGCAGTAAAGTGTCAACTTGTGAAGGATCAAAGGTCGACATATGCAGTAATGGGTAGGTCGTGTTGAAACGTGTCCAGAACAAGTCGCAGTACGTTTGAAGACAGCTCAGGGACAAGAGTGGATGGTCTCGCATGAAGATGCTACCGTCTGGAGCGGTAGGCTGCGTTATATCGATAAGATCCAAGATCTGTTGCCGGGCCAGCTCATCAATAATTGGCAGACTTCTCGAGGGCTGTAGCATGGACATAGGTCGCTCGATGTCGGGCAACAGTGTACTCATTTGTGCCTCAGGATGATGACGCATGGGTTGCCCAGTGTTGGCAATGCTCGATAGAGACAGATGGGCAGGTGTTTTGCTTCCCGGCGGCTGCTCTTCGCCAATGGGTGCAGCAATCATAGGTGCTGTAGGAGAGTGGTGAACCACGGAGTCCGTCCTATGAGATGGATCTGATCCAAATTCGGCACCTGTCGATAAAGATTTGTCGAAACTCAAATACTCAAGGTGTACACCGAACGGATGGTTTGATTGCGATGCGTTGTGATCGGGGAACGAGAAGTTTGGGAATGTATCCTGTACGGCTGGTTGTTGTTGAACTTGTGGAACTTGGGCCAGATCCATGTCGAAAAGCCAATTGTAGTTACTCATTGTAGTGAATGGGTTGTTAAAAGAGCTTGCCGTATCTGGATTAAAAATCTCGTCGAAAGGTGCATCGTCGAAAGGAGCAGGAACGAATGGATCGGGCTCGGTTTGCGTCAAATTGGTGGACCAGAAACGCTGGTCTGTTGGTGAGAATGTCTGTGTCGGAAGTGCGTTGGGGATCAGGGTTGTAGACGGGAAACTTGAAGCGATGCCAGAATCGCGATCATCTAACGAGTTGCTAAGTGATGGATTGTGTGACACAGGTGGTGATATTGGGGTACCGTGCTCGTGGGTTGCGAATAGAGCAAAATCTGCAAGAGCTTGCAGCGGGTCGTCGTGCTGCAACTGTGGAGGCGATTGAGGCTTCTGGTTATCCTTCGCAACAGTAGGCTTCTTTGTTACGATCGTGCCATCAGGACCCTTCCACATACGTTTACCTAGATGGAGTTAGTTTTAAACGAAATATGTGTATGTGCCGTAAAGGCTCTTACGGGTATTTAGAATGCCGCAACCTTCCGCACCAGCCTCGTCATCTTTCTGTTTGTGACGGGCCATGTGCCTGTCTACTCATGTTGTCAGCAACGATGTTCCGGATACAATAGCACCCAATGAGCCATATTAGATACAAAAGAATGCGGTATGTAAGCTAAGAGACGTGCTTCGATAACGTATAGTGGGGGTTGATCACGGCGAGGCGGTGTCTCAGAGACAGCCCTTAGTGGTCATCTTGATGGGAAAGCAAGCACAGTCCTCCAATAGACTCTAGATGGACAGCAAGACGACGAATGAAATGATTTACAAGAGCGTAGGTAATAGATCTCACTTTTGCCTCACACGGTCGTATAACTCATGCGTGGCGTTGGAAAACATATCTTGTAAGAAAACTAGACATGTGGCTTACCAAGCAGGTCTCTTCGTTTGAAGTGAGCTCGACATCGGTCGCAAGTGTGCTCTCCGGTTGAATGATTGAGCAGATGTCGTTGAAGATGCTCGGCCCTTGTGAAGCTTCTTCCACATCCAGCATTCTCACACACAAATTTTCTTCCCTCTACCTTGCCTGTGAGATCCCTTCTCTTGCGGCTTCGTGGCATAGTGCTCGGATGATCAGATGTGATCGATGCCATGGCCTTTTCGCTGTATGTTGTTCGAAACTGTGATGTTCGTTGCGTAATTGAAGGTTGGGGGCGACTCAAGTTGTATAATGGGGGTCTGAGGCTTCCAGGCTACGATGCCATTACTCCACATAATTCCGATTCGGAGCGATATATCCTTGTAGCTTATCATGGTGAACTCCTCCGCTATCACGGCCGAGCTCCTGGCCCAGCTCGGGGCTAAGGCGTTACACTAAAAGGCGGGGTGAACGGCGTCTCGGGCTGACAACGTCGAGAGTGGGGGGTAAATGAGGAACATGATTGGCACAATTCAGGTACGTGTGAGGCTAAAAGAAAATCCGAGATGGGTGCACTAGGGTCTGATGCTTCTCCGTTCAATGCACCCTGGTGCACAACACGTGTGCTGTCAGAGACCGACATGGCTAGTGACACATTTGCGGCTCGTGTCTTAGTCAGGGCTGCAATGTTAAGTTAACCAACGAATCCCGGTCACCGCAATATAGCGCGTAGGGTATGTGAATAGTTGATAAGGATGGGTCTATGACATGGAGATAGAAGCCGGGAGGCTGCGTTAGCACCCGATCGGATCGGCTAATATTTGCCGATGATGAGGCGGCATCCGAAGGAGAATGTTGCCAGCCTTCCTTCGTCATTTATTCTCAAAGTAGTATCAAATATGGGGCTCGGAGACAGATGCAAGCATTTCAACACCCTCTTTGCATCTATTGACCAGCCTCCTCGCCGATAAGACCCTGCTGCAGGCGCGTCTGCACATCACCACAGCGATGTGCCTATCGTAAGCCCTCGCCTTGAGAATATCGGTTGATATCCATGCCTGCTCCAGCAGATATCCGCTGCTTCGGTTATATCAAGTAATACCCATGACTTGCTAAGTAATGCGATAGCTGATGCAGTGCGGAGCGAGATGTGCCAACCGGGTCACTGTTCTTGTGGTTCCGATTCTATTCATGTTCTACCTATGCAAACCCATCTTATATTTCGTATATAACGCCACCAATGCAAATTCCATTGATAATTCGCTGCTCAAGCAGTAACTTCTTGACCATGGAAAGGATAGTCGGTGTAACCCTTTGCGTTACCGCCATAGAAGGTACTGCGGTCATACTGATTCAGCTCAAGCCCCTCAGCAAGTCGCTTGGGCAGATCCGGGTTTGCAATAAACCAACGACCGAAGATGACGAGGTCCGCGTCGCCGGATTCGACCTTGGGCACCGCGTTGTCGCGGGTGAAGCCACCGGCGGCGATGAACTTGACGCCGCCCTTCTTTAAAATGTTACGGAAGTTTACGAGGGTGTTGCCCTTGGCTTTAATCGTGGCCTCGGCCTCAACGCCGTTACTGCCGTTGGATGTGTATGCAGAGAGGGCGTCCAGCTTGGCTTGCTCATCGAGGACTTCGTCAAAACGCGGCTCGACCCTGAAATTGTCAGTTTCGTGCTACGAGGCTGGGTCTTGGGCAATACTTACATATGAACATAAACGGGTCTGACATCTTGGGGTAATGTGGCGATCTTATCGCAGAGATACTCCCAGTGCTCGTTGGGGTTACTGTCCTTGGTCGACTGGAAGTAATTGTAAGGACTGAGACGGATGCCAACGCGATCTGCGCCAATGGCCTTCGAACACTCTTCGATGATCTCAAGGGGTAACCTTGACCTATTTTCAATAGAGCCGCCGTACTGATCCGTCCTGTTATTGACATTGTCGTGCAAGAACTGGTCGACAAGATAACCATTTGCGCCGTGGATCTCGACACCGTCAAAGCCAGCCTCGCGTGCCTTCTTCGCCGCGGAGCCAAAGTCCTTAACGATTTGCTGGATTTCTTCGACTGTCAGGGCTCGTGGTGGATGCTCTGCGCACGCCGTGCCGTCAGCCCAGCTGCCTTCCATCGGGATGTCGCTCGAACTGACAGGCTGTTGTCCGCCACGGAAAGAAGGTGGGGACGCTCGTCCTGTGTGCCACAGTTGGCAGAAGATGTATCCACCTTTTGCGTGAACAGCATCGGTGACCTTCTTCCAGCCTGCAATCTGGGAGTTGGTGAAAACACCAGGAGCGCCGGGATATCCACCAGCCTTCACGTTGTCAGTTTTAAGGTTCTGTGGAAACTTCTGACATGCAACTTACGAATTTCGCGATATCTGTAGCCTCGGTCAACTGCAAGCCGCCTTTGCTTGCACGCTGGCCGAAGTACTCGACGTTGAGGTCACTGGGGACCGTAACACCATCGCTCTCTTTCGTCGATCGCATGCGCGTAAGCGGTGCTTGTACTATTCTGTGCTCAAGCTGCAATGACCCAAGCTTAAACGGTGTAAATAGAGCAGTATCTTGCAGCGGCTTGAAGCCTGTTGGTGAGTCTGCTTTCGGCATATCTGCAACACTTCGTTTGTTGATGCTGGTTGGAGCACGGCAGAGAGTTTGGTATGACAGTCGAGGAGCGCAGGAGAACTTCAATAATTACATTTTTGGCCCTGCAGCTATCTCTTGTACCTCCGTAAGTTCCACTGTAAAGATCTTCCATCGTTCCACTCCCATGTTTGGATGTTTGTGAGTGGTGTTGCAGAAATGGGGGAGGGGCAGGCGCGAACAAGACGCGTCGCAGCAGGCCCAAACCGCCTGCCGTTGTGGAGCATCCGCCTCCCCAGCGAAAGTGGGGTGCACGCCACGAAAAGGCACTACCAATCATTGATAGCATTACGTGAGGATGCAGTGAATGCCGCTGATACTGAGGGGTCAGGACACTGTCTGATTGCCGCCTCAGAGGTATATCTTCTGAAGAGTACTTCGGGTGCTGTGTAGAAGGTGATATACACACTTATTTTTATCATGGCTCTACCTATCCCACCGAAAAGTACCGTCTCGAAAACCTCAAGGAAACTTGACGCCACCGAGGCCCTAACACCATTCATCGAGTCAACGTACAACTCGCCAGATATTACGTGCTACGTGAACGGGAGGAAAACTGTCATAAGCAACCCGAACCCATATTGGACATTACTGGACTACATCCGCGCCGAGCCACACCTCAAGGGCACCAAGTTGGGGTGCGGTGAGGGAGGATGTGGAGCATGCACGGTGGTGTTACAGGTAGGAGATCGTCGGAATGGGAAGAAGAGGATACAGCATCTTGCAGTGAATGCTTGTCTGTTCCCTCTGGTTGGCATCGATGGGAAGCATGTCATCACCGTTGAAGGCATCGGGAGTGTTGACCGACCGCATCCTCTGCAAGAACGGATAGCAAAGCTCCACGGCAGCCAGTGTGGATTTTGCACTCCTGGTATCGTCATGAGCCTGTATGCTGTAATCAGGAACTCGTACAATCCCGAGACGAAGAAGTTCCATCTCAGCGCACACGACATTGAGATGGAAGGGCACCTAGATGGTAACCTTTGCAGATGCACAGGGTACAAACCTATCCTGAACGCCGCAAAAACCTTTGTAACAGAAGATCTGAAAGGCCAGCTTGTAGAGGACGACGAGCCCACAACAGCAGACGCCACGAAATTTGCGAAAGAGGTTATGGATTTCACCAAGACTAGCAGTGCCGGTCGAACTGCAGTATCATGTGGTCGACCTGGTGGCTGCTGCCGAGATCGACCCTCTGTATCAGAGGGTAGCTCATGTGATAGCAAGTCCGCTACGTCGTCACCACCGACGGAACCATCTTCAGCGTCAGACGACGAACACATACTTGCAATCCTTGACGCCAAAAAGGAGCCTCAGGCGGATTCGGATCTTAGTGGAGCCGATTATGCGAAACCAATCAAGAGCAAGGAACACAATGCTGATGGTGAGACCAAAGCGTCGACCACACTCAGTGCCCCTGCTGCATCTTTAAAGAACGGCGTCCCTCGGATAGAGTTCCAGGAGTACGCACCTGATAAGGAGCTGATTTTTCCGCCCGCGCTCTGGAATTACGAGCCCCAGCCGTTGTGCTTTGGAAACGATAAGAAGATCTGGTTCAGGCCCACAAAGCTGGAGCACCTGGTCGAATTGAAAAATGCATATCCGTCCGCCAAGCTTGTCGGTGGTGCCAGTGAGGTGCAAGTTGAAGTGCGCTTCAAGAATTCTGACTTTGCCGTATCTGTCTACGTCTCAGATATCGCAGCTCTGAAGCATACCAAGCTCCCGTCTGATGCCGAGTTGGAGAATACTCACGAGCTCGTCATTGCTGCAAACACGCCCTTGACTGAATTGGAGGCGATTTGCAAGGACGTGTACGCGAAACTGGGTAAGCGAGCCATGGTATTAGAAGCTTTGCGGAAACAGCTTCGGTACTTTGCTGGTCGACAGATTCGCAATGTTGCATCCCTTGCTGGGAACATAGCAACAGCGTCCCCAATCTCCGATGCCAGTCCAGTACTCATCGCCGCTGGAGCGACACTGGAAGCAATCAACAAGAGGTATGGCAGTATGAATCTTCCAGTGTCAAAATTCTTCCTCGCCTATCGGACGACAACCCTACCACCCGACGCTGCTATTGCGCGCATACGGATACCAATCCCTGCTGAAAATACCCGTGAAGTGTTGAAGGCGTATAAACAAGCGAAGAGAAAAGACGACGACATAGCTATCGTGACGGCTGCGTTTCGCGTACGTCTCGACTCCCAAAACTGTGTTGAAAATGCCTCTATCGTGTACGGCGGGATGGCACCGACCACGAAAGAGTCGCTGGAAACGCAAGCCATCATCCTGGGGAAACCGTGGTTCCACTCGGAAACGCTAAATGCGGCACTCACTGGTCTTCTCAAGGACTACGATCTTCAGTATGGCGTGCCTGGGGGCATGGCCGACTATCGCAAAACGCTGACGCTCTCGCTGTTCTTCCGGTTCTGGCATGAGTCAGCGGCCGAGTTGGGTCTCGGTAAAGTTGACGAGCAGGTCGTGGATGAGATTCATCGATCTATCTCGAGTGGCACACGAGATGACCACAACCCTTACGAACAACGTGTTGTTGGTAAACAGGTTGCTCACCTCTCGGCCCTCAAGCAGTGCACTGGAGAAGCGGAGTACATTGATGACATGCCGCGACTTGATCGTGAGCTGTTCGGTGGCCTGGTAATGTCTTCGAAAGCTCATGCCAACATCATCAGTGTCGATTGGGAGCCTGCGTTGGCCATGTCTGGTGTGGCTGGCTACATCGACAAGAATAGTATCCCCTCTGACGTCAATGTTTGGGGCTCTATAAAGAAAGACGAGTTATTCTTCGCTGACCAAAAGGTTCTCAGTCATGGACAAGTCATCGGAATGGTGTATGCGGAAACTGCCATAGAAGCCCAAGCAGCTGCACGTGCAGTCAAGGTCGAGTACGAAGAGCTCAAACCGATCTTAAGCATCAACGACGCCATCGCTGCGAATAGCTTCTTCGCGCATGGCAAGTATTTGAGAAAAGGTCTTGCCATTGATGACAAGATGGACGAAGCCTTCGGCCAGTGCGACAAGATCTTCGAGGGGATTACAAGGATGGGCGGGCAAGAGCATTTCTACCTCGAGACCAACGCGGCGCTTTCAATTCCGTCTGGCGAAGACGGTGCGGTCGAAGTGTGGTCTTCCACACAAAATACAATGGAGACACAAGAATTCGTCAGTGCAGTCCTTGGGGTGCCAAGTAACCGCATCAACTGCCGCGTGAAGCGCATGGGCGGAGGGTTTGGAGGCAAGGAATCGCGCAGCGTACCTTTCGCTGTATATACCGCGATCGCTGCGCGAAAAGAGAAGAGACCGGTGCGCATCATGCTCAATCGTGACGAAGACATGCTCCTGAGCGGCCAACGACATCCCTTCCAAGCGCGCTGGAAAGTCGGCGTGTCTAGCACAGGTCAATTACTTGCACTCGAAGCCGACGTATACAATAACGGCGGCTTTTCGCAGGATATGAGTGGCGCGGTGATGGACCGCTGCCTCACGCACTTCGACAACTCATACGAATGTCCAAACGTCTTTCTCCGTGCCCATGTCTGTAGGACAAATACCCACAGCAATACCGCATACCGCGGCTTTGGGGCGCCGCAGGGAATGTATTTCGCGGAGACTGTCATGTATGATGTGGCTGAGGGACTGGGTATGGATGTTGATGCGCTGCGGCAGAAGAACTTGTATTCCATCGGACAACACACACCTTTCTTCCAGAAGATCGATGAAGACTGGCACGTTCCCATGCTTCTGCACCAGCTATCCAAGTCTTCCGACTATGAGAAGCGCAAAGCTGCCGTGCAAGTCTTCAACAAAACATCCCGCTGGAAGAAGCGCGGTATCTCACTTATCCCCTGCAAGTTCGGCCTCAGTTTTGCTACAGCACTACACCTCAATCAAGCAGGGGCGTATGTCAAGATCTATGCTGACGGCAGCGTGCTGCTACACCATGGCGGGACAGAAATGGGCCAGGGACTGTACACGAAAATGTGCCAGATCGCAGCACAAGAACTCGGTACGCCACTGGACGTAATTTATACGCAAGACTCACAGACGTATCAAATCGCCAATGCATCTCCAACCGCCGCGTCATCCGGCTCGGACCTGAACGGTATGGCGGTAAAGAATGCGTGTGACCAGATCAACGAGAGGCTGGCGCCGTACAGAGAAAAGCTGGGCCCGAATGCGACGCTCAAGGAGATCGCGCACGCAGCATACATCGACAGAGTGAATCTCGCAGCGAACGGGTTCTGGAAGATGCCGAAAGTAGGCTACACATGGGGTGATACGAACCTCGAAACCGTCAAGCCGATGTATTACTACTGGACGCAGGGCGCGGCGACGAGCGAGGTGGAACTCGATCTGCTGACAGGCGACCACACCGTGCTGCGGAGCGACATCATGATGGTACGCTGCTGGCTTTCTCTATCTGGAATGCAGTGCTAACGTGTTAACAGGACGTCGGCAACTCAATCAATCCCGCCATCGACTACGGACAAATCGAGGGCGCCTTCGTACAAGGCCAGGGCCTCTTCACCATCGAGGAATCCCTGTGGAACACCAAGTCAGGGCAACTATTCACGCGCGGACCCGGCACATACAAGATCCCCGGTTTCAGTGACATCCCGCAGGTCTTCAACGCGTCGCTGCTGCGCGTCGACAACAACGGCAAGCCGCTGAGCTGGAACCACCTGCGCAGCGTGCAGAGCAGTAAGGGGATTGGAGAGCCGCCGTTGTTCTTGGGGAGCACAGTATTTTTTGCGCTTAGGGAAGCGGTCAAAGCAGCGAGAGTGATGAACCGGGCGGCAGTTGGGCCGGGGCAGTGGGGGTTGGATTCGCCGGCCACGTGTGAGAGATTGAGATTAGCTGTTGGGGATGACTTGGTGGAGAGGGCGAGGACGGTCAGGAGGGAGGGCGAGACGCCGTTTTTGACTGCTGTTGCTTGAGTGTGTGGTGTGATCTACTTGGATGTCCGCTCTGGTATATATGTGAGCATGATGCATATAAGCTATATGTGAACATGATGCTATAAGTTATATGTGAGAGAAGCATATAATGCATGTCTACTGGTTCGTCGCTCCTGGCAAAGCACGTGAGAGAGAGCTACCTACCTAGAGTAGGTAGGTCTGACGTAATCAAAAACGCGCGGAAGGACTTCTCTGTTAGGACTAGCAGAGTATCACCATCGAACATGAGATCCCGCATGATTTGCCTTGATGCCCCCAGGGACGCGCGACGGGCCCGAGATCCTCACGCTCTCTATGCATCGCTGCAGACGCCTTTGCCTGCACCATGACGGCTGTCCAGAGTCCTGAGCCGCTGCAGTCGGCCGCCAATGGCGCCAGCGGCGCAAAGCGTAGGTCCCCACTGCCAACGCAGGTACACGTCCCCAGACTAAACCCTACCCAGCGCGCCGGAACTCGACCATTCTCAACCCACGGTCCTACGTCGCCGACGAGCTGTCCAAGCAGGCGCCGATCCTGGTGGGAAGCACCAAATTCGAGCCCCTCCAGGATGCGCACAACATACTCGTCACGGGCGGGGCCGGGTTCATGTACGTGACGGCGCGGTGAACGTCTGGGGTGGCCGTGCAGCAGACTGGCGGCAACAGGGTGCTAATGCGACGCAGCGCCTGCTGGTTCGTCCGCCACCTGGTCCTCACGTACCCGCACTACAAGGTGATCGCGTTCGACAAGCTCGACTACTGCGCGACGCTGAACAACACGCGCATGCTCGACGGCCGGCCCAACTTCGCCTTCGAGCACGGTGACATCACGGCGCCGGCCGACGTCAAGCGCGTGCTGCGCAAGCACAGCATCGACACCATCTGCCACTTTGCGGCGCAGTCGCACGTCGACCTGAGCTTCGGCAACTCGTACCAGTTCACGAACACAAACGTCTACGGCACGCATGTCCTACTCGAGCGGGCGCGACAGCACGGCGTCACGCGCTTCATACACATGTCCACCGACGAGGTGTACGGAGACGTGCCGGTTGGCGCCGCCGACCTCAGCGAGGCAAGCATCCTCGCGCCTACCAACCCGTACGCGGCCAGCAAGGCTGCGGCCGAGATGATGGTCAGCGCATACCGGAACAGCTTCAAGCTGCCGCTGATGACAGTGCGCGCCAACAACGTCTACGGACCGCATCAGTTCCCCGAAAGTGCGTCATAAGGACCCTCATCTGTGCTAGCTGACAGCCAGCAGAGATCATACCCAAGTTCATCATGCTGCTGCGGCGAGGGCAGAAGCTGCTCGTGCACGGCGACGGCTCGCCGACGCGCCGCTACCTGTATGCCGGCGACATGGTCGACGCGCTCGACACCATCCTGCACAAGGGCGTCATCGGCCAGGTCTACAACATTGCGTCCAAGGACGAGGTGTCCAACACGGAAATCTGCCACCGGCTACTGGACATGTTCGGCCTCCCGCGGCAGAGCGTGGCGGAGCGCGACAAGTGGGTGCAGCACACGCCCGACCGGCCGTTCAACGACCAGCGGTACGCGACCGACGGCTCAAAGCTGACGGCGCTGGGCTGGACGCCGAAGATGGACTTTGGTGAGGGCCTGCGCATCACGGTGGACTGGTACCGGCGGTTCGGCGAGGTGTGGTGGGGCGATATCAGCAGGGTGCTGACGTCGTTTCCCGTCGTGGCAGGCAACGAGATATGGACCATGGAGGAGCATGACGAGCTGCCGTCGTCAGACGAGGAAATGGTACCTGCCGCGGGCGCTGGCGCTGGCGCGACGTGGACGAAGACGGCGTGGAACAGGTTGCAGGCGTCGGGGGGGACGGTGTAGGAGCCTACCATGGGGACTTGTGTTTTGCATAGACGGCCGCATCGGCGTTTGAGATGGCCATGTGCGTGATGGAGAAGTGCGCGTGTTTGAGATGGCCATGTGCGTGATGGAGAAGTGCGCGTGTTTGAGATGGCCATGTGCGTGATGGAGAAGTGCGCGTGTATGAGATACCCATGTGCGTATTGGATTAGTGCGCGTGTATGAGATACCCATGTGCGTATAGGACAAGTGCGCGCGTAATTGAGAGCAAGACATGCGTAATTCAAAGAGACGTCCATCTAGACTGGCGGGCGTCTTGCACGAGCGCCTTCAACGGCCTGCCGTAGCGTCATGCAGGGTCCAAGCCAGGAACACCACCATGGCCGGGTACTCCCCACGGCGTATTGTACGTGCAGTAGATGCCGGTTGACGGAGGCTGCAGACAAAGCTGGGCTCCTGCTGAGCAGAGCGACGTCTGGCCAGTGTCTCCCCCAATGTCTGCGGCAGGTCTTAGCTGTCCCGTGCAGGCGCAGGGCCCAATGGCCCCCCGAAGCGCCGCAGCTCGCTCAGCCTTCACTGCGGCGTCAGCGCCCGCTGAGCACCCTTGCGAAACCGAATCCGCGGCACTCGGCTCCCTTCAAACATGGCCCCTCTCCCCTGCAGGCCCGCCCTCTTCTGCGACTGCATCTCCCGCGCCTGTCCTGCACAAAGCACCGCCTGCACGCCGACCGCGCCGCCTGCTGTTGCTGCCCAAGTGATCGCCAGCTAACCCCACACCCGCCGTTCAGCCGCAGTGCCCTCGTCCAGGCTTCACACCGCACCGCCCGCCGCACCGCACCGCCGCACCGCACCGCCGCACCGCACCGCCGCACCACCACACACCGCAACCATGGGCTTCCTCAGCAAGAAGAAGGACGACGGCGCCGACACCGACCGCAAGGCCCTCTTTGGCAGCCGCAAGAGCGACAAGGCCCCCGCACAGAGCAACCCTTGTACGTGCAGTGCAGCAGCAGCTGCAGCGACACGGCTAACACGCAGCAGACGCCGCCGCACCCGGCCAGGACCCCTACGCACAGCCGCCGCCGCAGTACTCGAGCCCCAACGACGGGTACCGCCAGGAGAAGACGGCCGCCGTAACCGGCCCCGGCCAGCAGTACGGAGGCGGCCCCCGAGGAGGCGGCGGCGGATATGGCGCCCAGGGGGGCAGCTACGGCGCCCAGGGTGGCTACGGCAACGACCGCTATGGTGGCTCGCCTGCACCGCAGCAGAGCGCCCGCGGGCCCGGGGGTTACGGCGGGCTCGGACGCACCAGCTCCACCGACACAGACGCGAACAGGAACGACCTCTTCGGCAACGCCGCCCAGCGCCAGCAGCAGCAGCCGCCGACGCAGCAGCCCGGCGGATACGGCGCCCAGTCCGGCGGCTACGGCCAGGCCACGCCGGGTGGCTACGGTGCCAGCTCTGGCGGCTATGGCGCGTACGGCGACCGCGAGCTGACGGCCGAGGAGCAGGAGGAGGAGGACATTAGCGCCACCAAGCAGGAGATCAAGTTCATGAAGCAGCAGGATGTCAGCAGCACCCGCAACGCCCTGCGCCTGGCCCAGCAGGCCGAGGAGACGGGCCGCGACACGCTTGCTCGCCTCGGCGCACAGGGCGAGCGCATCCACAAGTGCGTCCACGTTCACCATGTGCCCTCGAGCACGGCTAACCACCCACAGCACCGAGCGCAACCTCGACCTCGCGTCCACCCAGAACCGTATTGCCGAGGAGAAGGCCCGCGAATTGAAGAGTAAGCCCCAAGATACACACTGCCTTGTAACAAGTTCTCACTCCGCCAGCCCTCAACAAGTCCATGTTCGCCATGCACGTCTCCAACCCCTTCACCGCGTCGTCGCGCCGCGAGGCCCGCGATGCCAAGATCATGGACAACCACCACCGCGACCGCGAAGCCCGCGACGCCACCCGCAAGGCCGCCTGGGAGTCCTCGGCGCGCCAGGACGACCAGAACCGCACTATGAACGGCATGTCGGGCGCCGGCAAGAAGGCCTCACTCGCCGACCGCGCAAAGTTCCAGTTCGAGGCTGACAGCGACGACGACGAGATGGAAAATGAGATCGACGCCAACCTCGACGCCCTGCATGGTGCCGCCAAGCGGCTGAACCAGCTCGGCCGCGCTATGGGCGAGGAGACGGACAACCAGAACAAGCACATTGAGCGTATCAACCTCAAGACGGATAAGGTGGATGACCAGATCGCCATGAACAGGGCGCGTCTTGACAGGATCAAGTAAGTTGGGTAAAAGAGACATGTGTACATATGCAGGCTAGGGAGTAACGGGCGTTTTTGTTTGGATATTTGCTGCATGTCACGGCCGTAGAGTATTAAGAAGTGCATGCCCCCAAATCTTCTCACCATCTGTACACGGGTACATTTCCAGCATCAACGCACCTCCCCCACCTCCATCTCCCCAACCGTGCTCTCTCAAACATAGCCTCGATCGTGGCAATCCGGCTAGCAAGCCTGGTTGCGTCATGCCGAACCCAACGCCCCTCACGCTACCAGTAGCTCACCTAGCTCCATCGACCACCTCCAGACGCGAATATCAGGTTTCAAGAAGATCCAGAAAAGTACTCCAACACCTCCATCACGCAGCCAGCATCGGGGTCCCAGACTGAGAGACCAGGAGGCTAGTAGACTGAAGAAATTGGTGATTGAAATTGAAGACTGGAGTTGAAGATTGAAAATTAAGGTTCGAAGACTGGAGATTGAAGACTGGAGACTAAAGACTGGAGATTGAATACTAGAAAAAATTGAAGTCTAAAGATTGAAGACCGAAGACTGAAGAACAAAGCCCGTCATGGCATACGAACGAACAGGCCCGCACGCCTCGTCCCGCTCGGCCGTCCACCGCAAACTGCACAGCTGGACCTTCCTCCCGTTCCTGCAATTCTTCGGCGGCGGCATCTACGCACCCGACCCATCAACCTACGACCCCATCGAGCTGCTGCTCAACGCCGACGGCGACGAGCAAGACACGCTGACGGCGCGCTGGCGCGACAACAAGCTGAGCGAGCTGAGCTTCGTAGGCGTTGTGGTACGTGATGCTTGACCCCCCCCCCCCCCAAGCGCCGGCGCGTGTCCACCACACCACACTGATCGCGCAGTCCGCCCTGCTGGCCGGCGTCCTCACCTCGACGGGGTCATGGCCCTCGATCCTGCCCTCGGGCGAGCTGTCGCCCTGGCCCATCCGCACAACCTGGTACTGCGGCATCGTGCTCTCGCTCTTCTCCATCCTGACCGCCGCCGACCAGACCGTGCGCCTGCACCGCCTGTCGTCGCACCGCGACGGACTCGCCAACCTGCGCAACCTGCTGTCCAAGACGCTGCGCCCGCGCGACTGCGAGGCCCAGGCCCGTGTCCAGCCCAGCCTGCTGCAGATCGTGACCTGGCAGATGCCAGTCATGTTTCTGACCAGTGCTACGCTGTGTATGATCATTGGGCTGTTTTTGCATGTGTGGAGTGCCACGCCGCATGTCGGCAGGCCGGGGACGTGGGACGATGATTCCAAGGTATGTTGGCGCTGTGGGGGTGTGATGGATGGGGGCTAATGGGGGCAGGTCGCGGTGACGTATACGGTTGTTGCACTGGTGGCGATTATACTATTTTGCGTGGGGCAGGTAGCGCTGTATTCGCCCATTCGGAAGTGACCGTGGAGGCGAGGGGTGGGACTTGGTGGCGGAGTGGAGTGCTGATATGTTGGTAGATCTTGGAGGCAGTAAACGTTGATCGCTTGGTGTTGATCCACGGCTCCCTACGATCCTCCAACATCTTGCTCTGAAGCCATCAACGCGATACGGTCGGAATGCGTGCAGTGCAGCGCAGCGTACTACAGAGCGACTAGAAAAAGGAGGGACGCGGGGGTTGTTTTCGTCTCTACGCGTTGAATTGTGTGTGAATGCCAGGGAGTGGAGCCGACATGGCCTTTTATGAACCTACCAGGAGACGATCCTTTGGATATTTCGTATTCCAACGGTGTACTTGGCATAACCGCTATGCGCATGATGACGCCTTACTCGTGCTCTCTTAGGTTGCCAGTTCCTGCAGTACGTTCCATGACTTGAGGAGATGCGAACATGAGATTAGTGTTCCAGCGCTGCGGTTCTGTGGGTCGGAGTGTAGTAGGTAGAATACAAATTGTGGGAATAAGATGTTGGGCCCTTCCTCTTACATTCTGGTACACAATACCTACAGCATAGTGAAGGGAAGGCATCTAGATGATTATTGCTCTCTGGTTTAATGGCATGGACAGTACGAGCAGTACGTTACTGGCTGGCATCGATACTAGAGCATAGGCAGGGGTTAGAGATGTCAGCGCGGAGTGACGTTTGCCGGACAGTGGTGGTGAGTTGAGGCAGCGTAATTAGAGGAGCTTCCGAGGTGTCTAGTCATAACTGGAAGGCAGTCAACCATGGCTGACTAGGTGAGGACAGAGTAGGTATGTCTGTCACGGATCTCATGTTGCCGCGAATCCTCGTCGACCGCGGGTTGTGGGTCAATATAAGTTTTTTCGTGCCGTTGGATTTCAATTACACATCCATGTAGCATTGTATCAGACATTACGGTTACTAACCAGCGAAACACGTAGGTGGTCAGGGACAAGCGCACTTTAGTCATCCCCCTTGAGAACAAATATGGTCTAACACCTCGCACTCGGAAGAACGTGCCGTAAAATCTGCGTTCAGGATGCTGTTCACTGACATATCTGAGAATTTGGAGGCAGAGTTGGCGTGTAGTAGATTACTATGGACTCGGCTCCGAGCGTCCAAAGGTATTTCGGATCCTGCTTTCACTCGTGGTCTGTCAGCAAGATATGAGATGATAGAGACAACCGTCGCTCTACTGTCCTGCCGAGCAATACATCAACGGCCTAGCGAGCGCAGAACCTCGGCTCCCGTTCTTTCATCCACGCACACACCACAAAAGTCACACTTGAGTCTCGAACGCTTCTGCTGCGGCCGAAAAAGTACTTCACTGTGCCGACACCCGCTTACCGTGCCCCACTCATCCTTCTTTGAACCACACACACGCCATCGCACACGCTAACCCAGTGTCCGTCTGACAACTCGATCCCACGACGCAGCGGACTGCATTCGCCCAGGCTGCCGCAGACAAGCCGCACGTTGGTGGCGGAGGCACGGTGGTGCGGCAGCCAATCGACCGCGGCCTGGGCGCACGGTGGTCTTGGTGTGTGTCTCTGTTTCGGGGCGCGACAGCGAATAATCTGCGCGAAACGGCGGGTGCGCTGGGTAATCAATTGGCGCAGGGACTTCATTGTCCGAGTTGGGGGGAACAATATGTATGTCCATGTATCTACATAAGTGTGTGTGCGGGACTGCGTGTTGTTTCTGCGTAGAAACAGCTCGAAACATTACGCATAGATAGGCCCGACTTCGTACGCTGCAGAGTATACACACCACCATCCGGAGCGGACGCGTGCACCTTCCCAGTCAGCGCAACAGACCAAGTGGGTGCGGCAGGCAGACCAGAATTGTGGGATCCATCCAGTTGTTCCGCGAAGCCTCGGAGTCCGAGAGATTACAACACGCGAGGTAGCTGCAGCCACCAGCATCGCTAAACCCCAAAGCGGGCGTGTCGATAAAGGCGTCAGCCGCACAATCTTTCTCGGACCTGCGCCTCTTCCTCGCCTGCGTCTCTTTATTCACCCCTGGACTCCCTCGTCCTGGGCGGTCTTGCAAATCAAGCAGCAGAAACCGAACAAAAAGTCAAACGAGGAACCAAATAAGCTGCTTGCCTCGACCCAAGGCTCAAACTCTCTTCTTCGCCATTTTTCCGGACCCCATTCGCTTCTCTCACCACCAAACGTTCCACCACGCTATAAGCAACATGTCGATGAGTGCAAGCACAATCGCACTCACGGTCTTCGAGCTTGTGGCTTTCGTTGGCATGATCGTCGTCTTGTTCAGCACCCTTGGCCACGGGGGCTTCAATCCCAGCGCACCGTTACTATGAGGCGATGCCGAGATGGGCTGGCTGGTGCGAGAAGTTCTGGTACTGGACAATATGTGGAGCGATATATGGATGGAGAGACAGTGACGATGGAGAGGGGCAGTAAGGAAGGAGCGGAAAAGGTGATCAAGAGGGGGAGTGAGGAATTGGAAAACACTGCGGAATGGAAGATCGCGCGATGATAAGGGTGGATGTTGGGCATTTTCTTCTTTTTTTCTTCTGTTCTTCTTTAGACTTGCGCTCGCGCATGCCATGCGCTGTGCTGCACTTTTGTTCCTGTAAATGCTTGCTCGATAACTCCTTGCCTTATACCCACCACGCAATGCAAATAGATATTCACCATAACCACCTGATCTTGGTGACTGCCTACGCGGCTAGTGCAGTCGCGACTTCGGCCGTAGATGCCATGCTGCCATCAACGACAGCAGAATCGGGAACCTTCACGCGCTTTGCTGGTTGTTCGTTTTCATGCTCTTGCTCAGCGCTTCCTTGCTGCAGGCTCTCTTTCACTCTCTGCCTTTTCTGCGCCTTGCTCAACTCCTCCTTGGGGATCCCCAGATGCTGGTCAACTACCTTCGCCTTCTCCAGTAGATCATCGACATTCTCGAGCCCAAGAGCTTTGATAACGTCAGCGTAGCACTTGCTCTTGTTCATAGCCTTGTATGCCTCCTCGCGCCCGGGAATCATCTGGCCGAGCAGGTACTTTGTGTTGCCCCAGCGGTTCTCGACCTGGATCGCGAGCTTCATGTACTCAGCGACCACTGTCTTCCACTGGCTCTTCCACTCGTGTGGTCCGCCCTCAGCATCTGGTCTGAAGCAGCTGGGGTTCTTCTCAGCCTCAGTCGCAATCATGGCGCCGTCGACATTGAACTCTTTCATCAGCGCGAGTGCCTCGGTCCGACTTGTAACGTCGCCGTTCATAACGCACGCAACGCCCGCAGCGCGACAGATCTCGCCAACCATCTTTAGCTGTCCTCGGATTGCCCTCTCCCTGGGCCGCATGGGTGTCGTGCGGCAGTGCACTGTGAGGCCCGTAATGCCCGTCTTGACTAGCCTTTCCACCAGCCTCCTCGTATCTTCTGCATCATCAAGGATTCGAATCTTAACACTAATGCCGATCTCGTACGGCTTGCCCACTTCTTCCACGAGGCTCGTCAGAATGTTGCAGAGCAGGTCCGGCGTCTTGAGAAGCGCAGCACCCATACCGCCCGCCGTCGAGAACGGCTTTGGACACCCAGAGTTGACGTCTATGCCTGCAACGTCTGCGGCGACCATTTTGGCGGCTTGCACGGCGCGTTCGGGATTCGCGGTGCCCATCTGGTAGATGAGCTTGCCCTTTTCGAGCTCCGGATGGATGCGGTAGAGTACGGACTCGCGGTTCTCTGGGTCGAGATTTGGGTTTACGATTTTCGAGGTTGGCAGGCGCGACCATTCGAGGGTTTGTGTGTGCGGGTTGAGGCGCCGTGTTGTGCCGATAATTGCGCGGTCGATAGTCTCGGGGCCTGAAGTGCGTCAGTATGGCTTCCAATAGCTATTTTGGATGCGACTCACCCCACACCAGGTCTGCGCCGTACTTCAGCGCCAGCAGCCGTGAAGGCAACTCGCCGGAGCGCACCATGGGCGCAAGCACCACGCAGTCGCGGTAGTCAACGCCATTCTTTGGGATGGGGACGTGTGCGGGCTCTGAGGCAGCCATGGCTCTTGTTACTGTGCGATACAGGCTTCGTAACATAACATGCCTTTGGTCTGGAAAGAGCGATGAGTAAGGGCGCATTATTTGTGGAGTGGCTCAATTTCTGCCATAAAGCACCGCCTCTCTATTAGTACTAGCGTCGGTCACGTCCGCACTGCTGGGACCTGCACTCAGACATCCTTCACAGTCACCAGTGGTCATTGCTCAATCCAAAGTTCTTTGTATTGAAGGTAGTATGGCATATTAATCTAGCAAGTTTTCTTTACTTTGCGTTGTTAGATCGACTCGCATTAGCCCTTCCTTATTTCCTAATATTTACACAAGCAGTATGTCTTTGACCGGCAGGCCCATCGCATCCACCTCTTTGTTCATCAAAACATGCACGTACGCACTGCCGACAAATCTATAGGTCTCTGTCAGTCATTCGGGAACCCGGCGAAGTACATGCGGCGATATTGCTCCGTTGAACACGCATACTTTGTCACCTGGAAGTACTCCCTTGTTCGTGACTCCCAACCTTCCATCCCTGGTAAGGAAAAGCTGCTTGTTTTTGAGAGTGTATTCCAACTCTCCTCTGAAGCGAGCGGCACCAGTGAATCTATTGCTGAGTAGCTTATGCGCTACTTTCACCCTTTCACGCGGACGCTGAACCCACCGATCCGAGGAGCTCTTAGTGCCTGAGGCCATCACCTTTCTGTCGTTCCGGCCCAACTTTTGCAGTGCCACATGAAATGCCTTATATGACTCATTTGTCGGCTCGAAGCTGATCCACCCGTAGGACAACGTTTTCCAGTAGATTTCTTCCCTCTCGATGTAAGACTTCAACAGAGTGCTCTTCCGTCTTTGGACATGCTGCAGCCCTGTACAAGCTTCATGTAGTTCCTCTTCCCATGCAGCGAGGCCCAGAAGATAATCAACATAATCAGGTTCGGTCAGTGTTGGGATCGTAGCGTACACCGAAGCAATGGTGTCAACGATGGTCCCGCCAATGATTAATTCTCCCAATTTCCGCCCCTTTGTAGCGACACAAGGTCGGCCACTAGCTTGATAACTTCCCCGAAAAGCGCACACACTTCGGTAGTCATGATGAAGATCTGGGACCCACGATGGAAGGCCAGGAATCTTCTTTTTTGTGAACGCGTTGTCTAGCCAAGACCAAGACGTGTCTTGCATATGCATGTCATTACCACAAAGTACTAATGGAAGCGTCGCAGCACTGAATCTTGTGTAAAGTTCTGCCGTATCCATAGACCCGTACATGTCTTCTTCGAGTGCTTGGTACTGCACCGGGGTGAGAATTCCCAAAATCCCCAAGACGCGATCTTGTGGCAGATGACACTGTCGATGGTGACTTGAGTCTTCAGAGAGTTTCAACAAAGCTGCTGCTAGCTCAGCACGAGGAATTTCGGTCACTTCACCGAATTTCTCTTGCACCAGCGCTCTCGCGACAACAACGGAAGTACCATATTCTGTTTCGAGGTCTAGTCTGTTCCATCCAAAGTCGTATAGTCTCCAATAGCTGAAAAGGGCATCGAGCATGAGGCGTTCGTGTATCGGATGACTGCCACAGAGGAACATGGCCGATCTAGCTAGCACAAACTCCTGCAAAATCCACACTCGACGAAACCACTGATTTCCTAGAAGGTGTTTCATGGATGCGAGAGTAAGAGAATCAAGACCTTGGGAGATGTGCATATCCAAATCCAGTTTAAAATCTTCTGTGTCCTGACCTTCGAAATAGTTCCTAGCGTAATGCTCTGCGCGTGCAATAACCGGAAGCAAGTCAATAGCATCTTGTATCGAGTCCTGATCTGCTGCAAGGCCCAGCCAAATGCAGACCATCTCTGCTTTTCGATAAATTTTGTTCATCGAGGAGATCTGGCTCATCTTCTCTTCGGAGTCACTCTGATTTATACACAGGGCGTCAATCCAGATTGGTTGCAACAGCGCTGTGCGACTCGCCTGATAGCCAGATACCTTCATCCAGCCCCAATTCTCACCGGTTCGGTAAAAAGGCATTTCGAAACTGTCTGTACTGTGCGATTCACTCCCTTCCCATTCCTTGTCGGCCTCTTCCAACTTTTCATTCCCTTCCTCACTCTGTACTTTCATGTCATCTTCCTCTTCGGTAATCACTCCCTGGTCCACGGTCTGGGGGCAGTTGTGATATCTCAAGGGGACGTCTTGTCCGGACACTCCCACGTCATCCTCTACGTTGCTCTCGTCTACGCCAGCAGAGTCTTCATCATCTGTAGTTATTAAACTTATCTTCCCCATCTCCCATGTCTTGGGATATGTGTGACGGTGGGCCAGATACGGCAATGCGGTAAATAGATTGTGGTGAACGTGGAGCCTCTGATCATTGCACCGGATCGGATAAAGTTTATCTTGCGAACCCCACACATAGGAAAGCGCGTCGAATTCGATCTCATCGTCAAGATGGACCACTTGCATCGTCCAAGACAGTCCGTCTTCGTCGTCTGTAGGCATCAAGAGTCTGATTTGACCACAAGAAAGAGGCTTGTAAGTGAAAGGTGGGATATCGGTTCTTTGCTGTTGCGACATGGCTAAGATACAAGCGCGTTTTGGCGGGAGTGATGTTGGTTGTTCGAGGAATGAGTTAGAGCTAGGCAGTCGCAACGAAGTTACTGGGCGAATGCTGCCACGGCTGGCAATACGTGCATTTGCCGTACCTATGCTAACCGCATTGAGATAGGTAGAGTCGTCAGCTTCTCAGAACAAACCCCGCGATGTCGTTCACGTGGGGCGATGGGCTGTTTCAAAGCATGGAGTTTGGCTTGTATTACATGAGACCCATGAGGAAGGACTTCTGTTTTAGGGACTCAATGAAGAGCTGGAAATAACGCCACTACCTGCGATGCCGGGAACCCCTATAATGCAAAATGAACGCTCGTGCAGCCGTAACTTCGTGAAGGTATTATCTCTCGTATCATGCGTTCGGCCAAAACGCCGTCTTCGTCCTCTTCATCTTCGTCGAAGCACCTTTGTTGCTCCAGCCAAGCACCTCCAAGAATGAATCCAGTGTAAATTGAGCTTCGTCATTGAGCGAGCGGTCGAGGACCCAAGTGACGACGGTGGTAAATATCACAACTCCGATCGCACAGACCCAGTAAACCCAGAACTGCGGTTTGTTTGGGGCATAATTGTCCTGCATGCTAAACAAACTGCTCGTGTAGGCTAGCGGAATGAATAAGAGCGCAAGCAGGTTGAGGCGCTTGACACGCTTGGCTTCGTCGAGACTTTGGCGATTGCCTGCGATGCTCGCGAAACCAGTCATGGATGTCATGAGATTGTCTGCTCGCTCCTTGAGGACTTGCAAGCGGAGGTATGCATACTGGTAGTCGATTTCGCAGTCTCGCCAATCGTAAATCCTTTTGTGGGTACCCTTGTTCTCCTTCTGCGCTGGTGAGACGAGTGGATAGCCCAAACTTAGGAGAGCGTCCTCAATATCGTCTCGGTAATTACCGCAACGACGGGAGATGGTTTGAAGGGCTTTCCACTGTTCTTGCTCTTCTACCCATGCTGTTGCCAATTTCAGCTCCAAAGATGGCAGCATGACTTTGATGTAATCGGCCAACTGAAGATAATGAGCAGCCACAATTTTCTTGAGAAAAATTGCTGACTCGCTTGGTTCTTTCCACTCATGCTCCTTCAGAAGCTCAGATTTCGTTTCATAGTAATACACAAGGTCGTAGAGCATAGATTTGTGTGGATGCCGAGGGCCATCTGGTAGCTGACCAGGCTTGAGCCGTGGCGGTGGGACAAACTCTGTATAACCACCTTGGAAAGGCTCATTGAGGAGATTGTCATCGGGCTCAGCGATATCACGGAGGTCGTACGTCTCAGTCCTCTTGTTGTATACCTTTTCTCTTGGGTACCTGGTCATCTGTGCGAGCTGTGGGTCGCAAAGAATGACAACTGGGTCTTCGTCAGTATACTATTGGTGAGAACGGAAAGACAAACATACCATCCCAACCTCCTTTAGTGGCAGTCTTCTCAGACCACCAACTAACCTTGCGCCTCACAATGGCAGTGGTAGTATTTCCTCTTCCCTCGCTCCTCGCTTCTGTCTTGCTCTTGACCTTGCAACCGTCAGAATCTGCAGGCTTCTTCTTGTCTTCTTTTTTGATATTAGCGTGACGTGGTGCAGTCATGCCTACGTGACGTTTTGTTCTAGCACAGAAACATGGGACAGTCTCCAACGCCTTTGTGAACTCCCGCAATTCACAGTACTGCACATGGAAGCTTTTCTCAGGATCAATCAAGCTTGGCTGAGGCAAGGCATCGCTGACGGGTGTGAAATCATTACTCCAAACGCAAGTTCTCTCTTGTCGCAACCAGAAGGTAGGATCCATCCAGAAATGACCTCCAATTGCTGCGACAAAATCAGTCGCGAGACCCTCCATGATGTAGATGCGTCGACGATCATGATCTCGCACTGAATCTTTCAGATGTGTCTTGAGGCGCGTAGCATCTCTGAATTCAGTTCTTGTAAATTTAGGCGAACCGGTTGCAGACGCATCCAACATGACAACATGAGCGTTGCCAGCGGTCATCAGTGGGGCACCTCCATCTCCAGCCAAATTGTTCGGGTCCGCGGTTCTCAGACCTGGATAGCAATCGCTGAGGGCTGCAATGTACTCCTGGTACCTCCCTGATCAAGATTAGTAACATCGCTATTTCAATATGCCGTCGATTATCACCTGGTGTGCACAACCATGATCCAATGGGCTTCTCCTCATGTTCCACTTCCGGAGTTGTGATTTGTCTCGGCGTTCCGTGCCCCACTGTCGTCTGAGCTGACGATCTGCCATTTGGTGAGGCTCCGTTCAGATTCTCCATCGGGACTTCGGTGACCTCCGCAGCCATCCGAGCAGCTATACAACAAAGTCAAAAGTCTTAGCAAATGTATCGCCACATCAATTCAGACACGTTCACGAGCAGGATTGGAAGTTTGGAACCGGGAGGGCTGGGGCGAGCCGTTCGCGGGTGGAACGACTTTTCAAGCGCCTGCGGCTCTGCATAGAGGCGGAGCACGCATAACATGGGGGCCAGAAAGCGCCACGTCATCCGTGCACCTTCAGCTGAGGGGGAAGATCAGCCATCTGTCGCATCTTGCGCTTGCGTCGCGCGCGCATCGAGGCTGTGAGATGCGTTCGTCGGTCAATGTCCAAAGCATGTCGTTCGTAACACGACCTGAGGCAGCTGTGGGGTGTGTGCCCTTTCGGCCTCTTAGGATTTCAGGAAGTCAAGGATGACTTAGCCTGATTAGAAGGCTTCTACCTCCATTAATTGGTGATTCCAAAATAGGGGGGCAGACATAAGGCATGCTATCAAGGCGTTCTTCAGGATGTCATCGAGTTCATCGGTTTCGAAAAGCGATGTACAGACCATCACGTGAACAAGCAAAACGCTAAGCTTTATCAGGGTATCGCACACGTGACCGTATCCGTCATCGACCACGTTTGCTGTCCATCAGCATGGTAGCACTCCACTTCCCCAGTACCGTAGCCGCAGTTGCCCCAAATGCATGTCACCGAGATAACGAGCACCTGACGGGACATGCCGGGTGTCGCAACGGTCGGAAGATGGACTCAGCCTGCTTACGAAGGTACAGACGTGTCCCTCTCGCGTTTCCGATCCGTGAGGCTCGTTGGCCACGTCGCATGCCCAGGGCGTCAAGATCCAGCCTCACACACATCACCCCGCTTTGTCATGGCCTCTGCTGGGCTGCTTCACAAACAGGATGTTTTGGTGAAATGCATTATCCGCTTGAAGCGCGGTCCTGTCATAGCGCATAATTAGACATTGTTGCTCTTGACAACGCCAATGGCAAAGCAGGTTCATGGACACTGCCGTACCTGACGATCGATCGATGCTCCAATCACATGTATGCCGGGACCCACTCACCGAGGAAAAGCGGTCAATTGCCCAACACCAAAGCAGCACCGCGCTAACAGCACACCCAGCATACCTCCCGCATTGGGAGCCGAGTCATCGTCAAATACCAAGTATCGTCATCTGGTCAGGTGGCTGTAGGACAATGCTCTCAGGGATGAAATAACTTATAACTTCGAAGCTCACCTCACAACTCTGATCCCCACACAACTACCTACTATCGAATACCCACACACCATGACCACAGAGCTGGTAGCCCACATGCGACTTTCGCATTACAAGGGCCTCTGGAAGGCTCTTTACGGCTCACCTCATGGCTCTGGAGAGCGTAAGGTGAAGCTTCACCTTACCTCTGCCCAGCGTGGTTGCGTCGTCGAGATGCCCATTGTCTGCCATTACGAAGACAACCTACCCGTCCTCACCACCCGGGGTGTATCGAAGTCAGAGTGGTTGGCCTTCTGTAAACTCGTCTCGGATGAGAGCGTGTTGAGGGTCATCTTCTTTGATGAGGACAAGGACTTCCTCGCCAGAATCGGCGCAGCGGGCGTCAAACCGCCCAAGACCGATCTCTATCAGATCAAGTTCCACTGGCAGGAGGACGATGAGGTTACTCTCGTGCTAAAGAAGGGCATCAAGTGGATCGCCGGGATTCTTGAGTGAAACGGAAGGAAGCACATGCTCTTACCACAATTTTTGTAAGTCTCCTATTGTTTGTACAAGAGTTTTCGCTGATGATTGGTAGCACTCAGATCTCTGCATCTACTCATACCTCGAAAATCTACAAAACAGACTTTTGGGACGAACCACAAACCTCGATGGACTTGAACTTTTACCAGCACATTCGAATTCAGCTACATGAAAACCGTTGGCAGCCAATGTTATTGCAGAAGCACAGACCTTAGCCTCTCCCTGCTCTTGATCGTTGGCTGTGCCATCGAAGCTTCAATCGCCGAAGCATGTTTTTGGGAAAGGGAAATGGAACAAGAGCGAAGTAACAACGCCACGCGCTTACAGCATGCTCGTCAGGAATAAGTCGTGGCGGGCTCCACCGCACAGGAGCTCCCGCCAATTGGATTTGCCCGTATCGCGAGTGCGAAACACCATCGACACAAGGCATTATTTTATCAGAACGGGGGCAATCTGTATCTATATGCATCACAAATCATGAACTCCGTCTTTGCTCTAAGATCTGGACTCCCTCGAAAGAATTACTTCGCCTTCCAAGAGTGCGATGTGGACCAATGAAAGAGCCTGTCGACAGATAAGGTGCGGATTTCACCGGATCTCGATCTCTGTCACGTTTCATGACATTGGCAACAAGTTACTGCGCACACCGCATTCTGATTCAAGCGCGCGTAGCTAGGAAACAATTTCGACAATAAACAGGTTTGCAGTCTATCGTGCGCTTGGTGTGCCTTAGTCGGATTAGAGCGCGAGTTTGTAACAGAACAATATGGTGACCAAGAACAGATTTGTAACATGAAACAAATTTGTAACAAAGATCATGGCATGTCAGCATCTACATTCTGCATCCAGCATCTTCCGCAATCATCAAGATCGACCTACCACGGGAGCTAAAACTTGCACTCTGAGTTGCGGGGATGTCACACAGGAAAAACCGGGCCCTTCACACGTGTGCGGCTCCAATAATCTAACGTGCAATTCCGCGCCTAGTTCTAGAAGAATGAATTCTTCGGATAGGACTCGGTGCTAGCAGGCGTCGCCCCCGGTAATGAAGCTGATAACGGTGTGCACGCCCTCGAAACACATGATGAAGTCACAACAGCGGGCCCTGGCCAACGGCGAGCGATCGGCAAAGCACAAAAACTTCACGATTTGCTACTGCGCAACGACCACACCTGACAAATCCTGTGTGTGGAGCGAAAAGAGCTGATGAAGATGCTTGCGGGGATAGTGTTTGTGGCAGAGCTTACGGTGAAGAGTGAAAGTACATAGGGTGGACATCGGCCTGCTAGGAAACCCCTCAGCACACCAGTCCTTCACATCAGTATTCACAACAATGTCTTCTACATCCGATTTCAATGGCTGGGTCGCCCACGACCCCTCTGCCGCCGATGGCAACATGAAGTGGGGCAACTTCGAGCCCAAGGCTTTCGAGGAGACCGACATTGAGATGGACATCACTCACTGCGGTGTCTGCGGTTCCGACATTCACACCCTTCGCTCTGGCTGGGGACCTTCCGACTACCCTCTTGTTGTCGGACATGAGATCATCGGCCATGTCACCAAGGTCGGCAAGGACGTCAAGGACGTCAAGGTCGGCGACCGTGTCGGTGTCGGCGCCCAGTCTGAGTGCTGCGAGGACTGCCGCCCCTGCAAGATGAAGCAGGAGTCCAACTGCAACAAGTTCACCATGACCTACAACGGCAAGCACCTGAACGGTGACAAGTCGTACGGTGGTTACGCCAAGGCGTGGCGTGGACCTGCTTCCTTCGCCATCCCTATCCCTGACGGCCTCCCCTCTGAGTTCGCCGCTCCCCTCATGTGCGGTGGTGTAACTGTATACAACCCTCTCGTCTCCTACGGCGCTGGCCCCGGAAAGCGCGTTGGTGTCGTCGGCGTTGGTGGCCTGGGTCACTTCGCTCTCCTCTTCGCTAAGGCCCTCGGTGCCGACGAGGTCGTTGCCATCTCTCGTTCTTCCTCGAAGAAGGAGGATGCGACCAAGCTGGGCGCCGACCGCTTCATCGCCACAGGCGAGGACCCCGACTGGGCGACCAACAACGCCAACGGCCTCGACCTGATCATCTCCACCATCTCCGGTGCCTTCCCGCTCGACCAGTACCTTAACCTGCTCGACGTCAACGGCACATTTGTCCAGCTCGGTGCCCCCGACGACCCACTTCCCAGCTTCAGCCCTATGGGTCTGATCTTCAAGAACCTCAAGATCGCCGGTTCGTTGATCGGCACCAGGCAGCATATCCGCGACATGCTGGAGCTGGCTAAGAAGACCAACCTCCAGGCTTGGGTTCAGGTCAGGCCTATGAGCGAGGCCAACCAGGTTATTGTTGATTTCGAGAAGGGGCTGCCTAGGTACAGGTACGTTCTCAAGAACTAGATGTCAATTTAGCGTAATACCCAGTGCGGCCTAGGGCTGCTGTAATGAAGTAGATGTTATTGAATTGTCTCATGTTACTTGCGTCGCCGTGACTATGATGCGTAGTCTCTATTGAAGCTTAGTCTCTTCGTTGTGTCACATCACGCTTGACCATGCTTCTCAAACTTAGAGATGACTTTACTCTGCATAATGAAAGTCACGTGAGTTTTTTAAGGCTGGTTGTAAACTATTCTAGCGGCGAAGCGGCTAATATTCCCGTACAGCCCTATGCATCTCCATCTTCGAGAGCTGACACATACAGCGAGCTTCCAATAAGATACCAATGATGTAACGCGAGCACTGACGTACTTACCAATGCAATAGCCTCTTCCACGTCTGGTACCTCTCTTCGCACTCCATCAGAACCACAAACCCAACCTATGGTGTTTTAGCTGGCGGCGCATGGTCCAACGTTGAGCTTAAAGTTGGTATGATATGTATTTGCATGACCGCTTGCCTGTACTTACACTACCAAGTTATTTCGGATCGCTGAACGATGGAGCATATACATCCAACGAGTCATTATCTGGAGTCAAAAGATGTAGTAGGAAGAAGAGCATCCTGCCTGACAGCCTGTTCGCATCAACCATCGTCAAGACGATTGATACACGGATCTCATCGATCAAGTCAGAAGGAGATGAGTTACAACTAGCACAAATGGGAACGAGCAAAGGCGCTACTGGTAAGACTGGCAAAGTTATAAAGATGCCTCTCAAAATAGAGGCAAGCTGTAAGTTGCACCATCAGGCAACGCTACCAAGCGAGTGGTGAAAGCGGTGTTGCAGCGGTTTCATCTGTTCCCCTCTAGCCCTCAAAAACGCAAAGACGATTAGAAATTTCGAACGACTCTGGGAAATTGGGACAACGATAGCGAAGAGCGAAACTTGAAAGAGAGCCCCTACTTGACGAGGTCGCTGGCGCCTTCTTCGCGCCATGATGTGATTATGGTTGCCAGGCTCTGACGTCACAGATTCTAGGCAAAATTCCGCAGCGATATGCCAGTGCATGCATAATAGGTACATGGTGTACTTTCGTCCGGACATTCTTCTGTTGAGGCTGCCAATGACTGTTAATACGCAAGGGACAATATAACTTGAAATCATCATGATGCGTAATGATACCATTTCCTGCTCGGCTTTTGCTCACATAGATCAGGTACAACAAGGGACCGGGCTTCGATTACATCTCCTCAAAGTCCATTCGCTGAATCTTGCCATGGAACTTCGGCAGAGCCTACTGCTGTTTGGAAGATCACCAGGCTGCAAAAGCTGAATCCGTTTGCCAAGAAAGAGACACCAGAGGAGAAGGAGATGAGACTCGCAGAGAAGAGGAGGGAAAATGAAACGATTGAAAGATATGGCTCAGGAGGGCCCAAGGTTGCAAAGAGAGGACCCAAGGGTGCAAAGAAAGGGTCGAGTGTAATGGCTGCTGGAGCATTTGCAGGCGCTGGAGGAGGAGGATGTTAGCGGTGCTCATGGTTTGACCTTTGACCGACGGAGAACTAAGCTGCCGACTGAGTCCAGTGCACACGACTGCAGTCGACGTGCTGCACAGCGACCGTCTCTTGCCCTGGCTTTGTCCACAGTCCAGACCCTGTCTGCCTCGATCGACAAGCCGATGGTACCCCTCATCGCCCTTCTCTCCGTTAAAGAAGTAATCAAATCGCCCATGGCGATGACACACAATCAATGCACAACATGCATTGGCATATCAATGATTCAGCACTGCATCTTAACAATTCGGCAATAGCGCCTTCCTTTTGAGGCTAGTCGCGCCTACTCTCGGCCGGGGTCCAGCATCAAACGCGCCCTGCGTAGACTCACTGTTCCACTCCGCACATATCTGCTCAATGCCACCACCACGCTTACTCTCGCTCGCTCGCCTATCCAGTACGTGGTACCGTCCACATACTGTGCGATTGACCTCACACAATCTCAGCAAACCCCCGTCGAACCGCTGAACGGAAGTACGCCGCATTCATCGCCCGCCCCACCACCCCACACAGCCGGCAGCTTCACACCTCGCCAGCACGCCTCGCCATGTCCGAATTCGCCCAGTACACAGCGAAGAGCAAGGCTCCCGCAACAAATGGCGACAAGCCAATTGGCAGCGCTTGGGGCAATAAGCGCAACCCAGCGGCCTTTGACTTCCGCTCCGACGTGCACACCACTCCGACCCTCTCCATGCTCGAGGCCATCCAGGAATGTTCCCTTCTTGATGATGTCTCCATGGAGGATCCCACCACGCTCGGCCTGGAGAAGTTCATCGCCGAGCTGACCGGCAAGGAAGACGCTCTCCTCGTCCTGTCTGGCAGCATGGGCAATCAAGTCGCTCTGCGCTCCCATCTGCTCGCGCCACCCCAAGCCATTGTCTGCGATCGCCGCTCTCATATAATTCAGTACGAAGCCGGCGGTGTTGCCTCGCTATCGCAGGCCCTCACCCAGCCCATCGACGCAAAGAACGGCAAATACATCACCCTCGAGGAAGTGCAGAAGTACGCTGTCATCAGCGACGACGTGCACGCCTGCCCAACTCGCGTCATATCTCTCGAAAATACGCTCAACGGAGCCATTATGCCCCTATCCGAAGTCCGTCGCATCGCGGCCTGGGGCCGCGAGAACGACATCATAATGCACATGGACGGCGCGCGACTGTGGGAAGCCGTGGCAGCAGGCGCAGGCACTTTGAAAGAGTTCTGTGCTGAGATGGACAGTCTGTCGCTGTGTTTCAGTAAAGGTCTTGGTGCGCCAATCGGCAGCATCATTGTCGGCACAAAAGCGTTCATCAAGCGCAGCCGCTGGGTCAGGAAGTCCATTGGTGGTGGCCTGCGTCAGGCAGGCGTGGTTGCCGCACCAGCGCGTGTCGCAGTTGAGGAAACCTTCCTCGGTGGCAAGCTCACAGAGTCCCACGAGAAGGCCAAGCGGATACAGAAGCTCTGGACCGACCTCGGCGGCAAGCTCGACTACCCTGTGGATACGAACATGGTGTGGCTGAACCTCGAAGGGCACGATATTGATCTGAACCACTTCATCGAGACCGCTGAGAAGTACGGGGTGCGCACCAGAGGCGGGCGTTTCGTGGTGCACTACCAAATTAGCGAAGAGTGCATCGACGCATGTCGCAAACTCTTCGCTGATGTGCTCACCGGCAAGGAGGGTGAGGGCAAGAAGGCCCAGGCACCACATGATCCAGAGGAGCTGAAGATGAATGGCCAGATAGATATCGACTGCAGTGCGTGATGTATGGTCAGGCTAGAAGATTGAATAGAGATTGAAGAATCAGGTATCGTGTGATTTGACATGAGCAATACCGATACAAACATTCTGCGTCGTGAGTCGTATATTCTTCCTCGCTATAATCTCTAAATCCTTTGCGTCAGGGTGTCATCATCTCCGTGAAAGAACCTCAGCACAGCCTTCGCAACCACCAACCCATCATGCATCCAATCTGCCCGCTCAGCCGCCTCCTCCGCATCGCTCTTGTGCACACTCCCCGCCTCAACCCGCATCTCCAACTGCCTCTTCACATACCGCTCATTAAACTCCATGTGCCCCTGACTTGTGAACAGCCGCTTCTGCACATATACGCCTTGCACTTGCGTATGGTCTGTGGTGCCCCAGACATGCACCTTCGTGCCAGGTGCAAGCAAGTTCGTGGACGCGGGCGACGGCGCGTCAACGACGCGGTCCAGGTGCATCTGGTGCAGACGCAGCGTCGGGCTGGACGTACGGAAGAGTTGTTGGCCGACGGATGAGAGATCGAGCGAGGTATGGGAAAGTTCCCAAGTGCCGTTGGGCGAGGGCGCGACGGTGGAGCCAAGTGTGCGGCACAGGATTTGGTGGCCAAAACATATACCCGTAAACTTTATGTCAGGGCGGTGCGTCCAGATGTCTGGAGCGGGTTAGCCTATTGATTTCTCTGATTCTTGTTTTGACAGAAGTTTAATTGGGGAAATGTACATTTGATGAAGTCCATAAGTTTGTGGATCCACGGGTCGTCGCCGTGCGCGTCCCACTCGCTCCCCGTGATGAGGATGGCGTGCAAGTCGTCTGGGATATCGGCGGGACCTGGCACTCGGCCGCCTTCGGGCTCGACGATGTATTGCATCATTGTCTCGATGCCGAGCTGTGGGTCATGGTCGTCGCCTGCCTTAATGAACAGGTTGTTGAAGACCTCGCCGAAGCCGCCGATTTCCTTCTGTGTCTCTGGATGTGTCTCGTCTGTCTCTAAGACTAGCATGCGGACTCTATCTTCATGCTTGGACACGGTCTGGATGGCTGGTAGAGGGCCCATCGTGCGTACTGCTGTGTGGAAATGGTGTATCTGACTGTAAATACAGAAGTTGGGTATCTTGGTAAGTCTTGTATTCGAAGGAATAGTCAAAGTCTTAGAAGCTGTCGAAATCGTAGTGGTTCGTGACGAAAAGTTGGACGACGGTCGTAACTTTAGGGCTCGATTGATGACGCGCGCTGATGTGCACATAATCCTTCTACTTAGCTAGCCAAGAATGAGGGCGTCGTCACCTATTCGTCAATTGAAGTTCCGCGCAGCAAATACGCAGCCTCCGCTTGCGGCCCAGAAGAGCCTCCTCAGCCTCTGCGCTTGGCATATTGCGTCTTGTGTTGAGTCGGTGGCAATGACGCAGGGTGTAGGTTCCTTCAAGAAGTAGAACAGGAACGCTCGATGTCGATGGAGAGAACAGAGGGTCCATTACGTTATGGTGTGCTCTGTGAAAGCTTGTCGTGAACTAGGTTCCGCTAGAACCGTTCCGGCTTCCGAGACCAAGAGGGCGGGGGGAGAAGCGATGGTGCCTGCCGGATCTCTTGGTGAGCATGATGTGCCTACCCCATGGTGGAGCGTGACTGAGTTAGGTCAATCCGGTGTGGAGACGCTGAGACTGTCGAGAAGCTGGAGAAGTGGAGGTTGTGTGTTCGGGTCTGAAAGGAGCAGGAGCGGTGATGTAATGTGGGGCCTCAACTCTTCGCTATGTTTTCAGGATCCAAGTTGCCCGGCTTCGAATCTATGTACAGGACACGAGAATTAGTTCTCGACACGGGCTTAGTAGGGAGGTGCGTCCATGTTCTTAGCATACCTATGTTAGGCTGGTATGGTTACAAAAGTTTGGAGTCCCAGTGTAAGCCGTTGGTCACAGCGTTGGTCAGTGTATATCAAGACCTAACGATTGACGCATGTACAGTACATGACGACCAGACAGAAGTAATATAAAGCTTATCTAGACGTCGGGTCACTGTTCCTATAAGAAGATGAAGCAACAACATCCGGCAATTCGGTTTGGGACTTGCCGATCTCGGACGGCAATAAGAGCTATTCCCGGATAACGGTCTGCGCCTTCCTCTTCTACACCATCTGCTGCTGCACCTCGCCGATGCAGAGCTGCTCTGCGTATATCCTCGATTATGCAATGCCCCTGTTGTATCCCAATTGGATAGCAGCTGACAAGAGTGCTGAATGAACGCGTCGTTGCAGGAGTCACAAGCACAATCACCGGATATGTATCCAAAGTGGCGCATGTGCCTCCGACTACAAAATACGCATCTCCACTTTTCGGCACTAGCTCTGCACCTTGGTAAGCTGCAGAATCCATTAAAGAATCCGATGGCCCAGACTATTGATCTGTGTAGTCGTGCAGCTATCAGCACAAGTTGAAACCTCACAAATTGCACGACCGCTTCTCATCTTAGGACCCATTACCGCGACGACTGAGTCCAAACCAATGTTAACGTCTGAAAAGAACAAAGAGGTGGAGCACGAAAGAGATACGTCATTAGAACTGGACATTGAGGAAAATAACAAAAATGGTCCACGGGAGACGCTACAACGGCAGGTCTCTGGACCTCCGTATTCGGTGTTCAGTTCGCGAATGAAGATATGGATCATCTTCCTTGTCTCAATATCGGCACTGATCTCGCCTTTTGGCGCAACGACGGTGCTCCCCGCGCTCAACGTCCTTACAGACGTGCTCGACATTACGCCTACCAAGGCTAACATATCAATTACTACCTACATGGTGAGCGAGACCCCCAAGCAAGAATTTCGGTACAAAGCTGATGTAGCCAGATTGCCCAAGCCATCGCCCCAGCCATAATCGGTGCTATGTCAGACACAAGTGGCCGGAGATTGTCCTTCATTCTCTGCTACATCATCTACATCGTCGCCAACGTTGGACTGGCCTTACAGACCAACTACGTAGCCCTGTTGATCTTACGTATGGTGCAGGCCGTGGGCTGTAGTGCTGCTATTTCCCTTGCATTCGCCATTGTATCGGATATAGCGACTTCTGCCGAGCGTGGAAAGTACATGGGCTATGCAGGCGCAGGCATCTTGTGTGGTCCAGCATTTGGGCCAACCATCGGTGGTATATTGGCGCAATTTCTGGGATGGCGATCAATATTCTGGTTCCTTGCAATCTTCGCTGGTGTACTGCTCATCATCTTCACATTCCTCTTCCCTGAGACCTGCAGGAATGTGGTCGGCAATGGATCAATACCTGCACGAGGCATCAATCAGTCCGTAATCAGTTGCATCCAGCAGCGCAAACTTGCCAAGCAATCCACTCTTGCCGAGGAAGGCCAGGAGAGCAACGCAGATGCTCCGCCAGCAAAACGCAAGATCTCGTTGAACCCGCTCGCTACGTTTCGCATTTTTGCAGAGAAAGAATCCTGTATCATACTCTTGTACAATGGATTCTTCTTCACGGGTATGATGATTACGACATCATCTATTCCTGACCTTTTCAAGAAGGCGTACAATCTTAACGAGCTAGACATAGGACTCTGCTACATTGCAAGCGGCATCGGCTCCCTCATCTCGTCCCTATCCATGGGCCACGTCGTCGACTGGAACTTCAGACGTCATGCTGCACGCTTGAATATGCCTATCTCCAAGGGCAAACAGCAAGAGCTTGGTGATTTTCCAATCGAGCGAGTGAAGCTCGAGATCGTCCTACCCGGACACGTAATCGGCATCTTAGGACTGATCATGTTCGGCTGGACCGTCAAGTTCCAGACACATCTAGCCGGTCCTGAGATCGCATTGTTCATCACCGGTTTTGGCATCTCGACTGCGTTCAACATTACAAACGGACTGCTCATTGATCTCCACCGCGACAAGCCTGCTGCGGCAACAGCAGCGGTGAATTTTGCCAGATGTCTGATGAGCGCAGGAGGGTCGGCAGCAATCATTCCAATGTGTAGAGCCATAAATCCAGGCTGGGCGTTTACGTTTATTGGATTGGTGTATGTTGTATTGATCGGCGTGGTTGTATGGATTATGCGGAATGGATTGCGTTGGAGACAGGATGCGGCTGAGACGTTGAGGCTCAAGATCGACGGACACAAAGAGGCAATTGCGCAAGACCGTGCTTAGTAGCGGTTTAGCTGCAAGAGATATGCTCCTGAGACCCGGCTCTCCAGATCAGCTGCTGCAGTGAGCCCCTGTACTGAACCTAGGGATGTCTGACCAACCACTTAGCATTGTGGGGTCCACACCATCACTGTCGTAGCTAATCAGCCATATAAACACTACTAATCAACTCTGTTTAAGCTTATACAGTCCAACAAGAAATTCTTCCAAGGACATTACTTATCGTTTTTTAATGCTACATGTTGCCCAGTGGCAAGTCGGAAGTACTTGGGTGCGGTTGTTGAAATACTCCACAGAGCAAATGAGTTCCCGATGAAATCTGCTGCTACAACTGACGCCTGCGATATGCTTTCTCCTCTCAAACGTTTTTCTTCCTTTCAACCCAATTCTGCGACAGGTAAGCCAAAGAGTGGAACATGAACCGCGACTGCAATACTACTGTGTTTGTCGCTCAAGCCAGCGAGGCCAGTTCCACGACCGTATGCTATTTCTCAATAGAATAAGATCAAGTGCCAGTTTTGTATAGATCAGACATGTCAGATAATGCGCAGGCGCTCGAGGTCTCGTCCTTTGCCACGGCAAAGTTTCCAACAAGGCCAGAACTAAGGGATTCGTAGCAGGTCGTGTTACAACCATACTATGTAGTAACAGTGTCCGATACATTGAGGTTGGCGACCAAAAAACGGTAGTTATAGGAGTTATAAGTGCACTCTCACATTGACTATTGATTGGTTCAGTAGCAAGGGTCTAGGGGATCATGAACAGTCCACGCTTGTATGTGGGTTGTGCCCAATCCGAACACTACGCTCTAAGCTCTGCTCCAGACTCTGCTTCGTGTCGTTGCTGTCAAAGCTACAGGAGGTAGCTGCAAGTAGCTTGTCACTATGCAAGTTGCAAAGTTCTTCTCACTGAGTAGAGCCACAGGCCCAAACTGGTTTAAGGCTAATTATCTCCTGCCTTCCGAGCTTGTCAAGACCGGCGGCGGCCTAGGCCGCGGTTCACGAGGAAAGCGCACACGGTAAGCGCGTATCGTGAACATCGTCACAAGTCCTGCGCGGCATCGTACGATTCTTATTGGGGACACCGAAACTCTCAGATAAATAGCTACACAGCCTCTTCAGACTGGCTAGTCGATGGATCATTGCACCGGAGAGCCGTTGTGCGACAGAGTTGATGTAGACGTAACTGGAAAACAAAGGCAACGACAACATGAGGCTTGAGGTAATGGCGAGCCCGCCGCTCTCTTATAGGTCGCTTCGCATCCTGGTCCTAAAGAAGCTAGCGAGGCAGACAAACAGGCGGACCGCGCAGACCGGTGCATTGCTCGCCTAAGCTCACCTTCACTTCAAGATGAACAATACATAAGACGCCAAAGTTTTCGTTTTCCATCGGTTACATTCACCTTGACAACAGTCAAAGTACGATCATCATGGCGACAGAAGACGTGATTCTGATATCTTTCGGACCTCTAGCGAACTGTACCCTTGAGCTCTGTGACCTCGAATGGAGTGTCTTCGGCTACCTACCCAACATCCCTGCGAATGCGACTTTCCTCGCTATTTTCGGTCTCTTGATGGTTCTACACTTGATACAAGGCGTTCGGTACAAGGAGTGGGCATTCATGTCCTGCGTGATAGCCGGCTGTTGCCTTGAAACTGCAGGCTATGTCGGCCGTATCATGTTGCATGCGAACCCTTTCGACTTCAACGCTTTCCTGGTCAATCTAGGTCAGAAATCATAAGCAGCTACTTCTTAGGTATTTAGCGCTGACGATGGGCAGTGCCAATCACCGTTGCCCCGGTCTTCTTCTGCGCCGCTATCTACGTCCAGTTGACTCGAGTGTACGTATATTGTGCATAAGCATGGCCCCCTCCGGTGTCCTCGAGCTTCACTGACCCTTTTCTTAGAATCAATCGCACAGACCCCTCGAAATCTCGACTAAATCCTCGCTTGATCACTTACATCTTCATTCCCTGCGATGTCACATCTCTTGTCCTCCAAGGCGCTGGCGGAGCTCTCTCGGCCGGTGCAGTGTCTGAAGAAGGCACCGTGATTGGTGTCAATGTGTCGAAAGCTGGTCTTATCTTCCAAGTCGTTACGCTCGTTTTCTTTATCACCCTGTCTATGGATTACCTACTAGCCGTGAAGCGATCGCACAAGAAGAGTGGGGCAAAGCTCGAAAGGGTGCTGAAGATGCTGGTGGCATGTCTAAGCGTTGCGACAATCCTGATTCTGGTACGATGCGTCTTCCGCATTTACGAGCTGAAGGACGGTTACTTCTCGCCTGCATTCAGAGATGAGGGAACCTTTATTGCGTTTGAGTCTGTGTAAGTAAGAGCTGCCTTCTCGTGCGTTCAAAGTGCTAACGAGAACCAGCTTCATGTGCATCGCTGTGGCCTGCCTCAACGGTGGACATCCTGGCCGCGTCTTTCACACTCGAGTCGTCTCGACCGACGACATGACCGTTCTGGAGACAACGCAGGTGCCAAAGTAATTCACTGGCGTAACCGATCGTGCGCCGCGCTCACACGATATCTTTGAGGGGCCAGACTGAAATGGGTAGCGGTTTAGTATACAAACAAAAAGTTGTATTAATGCCATCAAGATTGACAATTTTGATGTGTAGAAGGAATGGATGAGCTGTCAGGTTCACGAGAAAACTATTGTCGATGACGTGAGGTACGTGAGGTTGGCCGCACTGCATTCCCCGCACCCGAAGTCCGAGACGATCTGACCAATCACAGCATGCAGAAGCTAACCTAGACCTACACCTCGATCCTTTTCTGGCATGGTCGATGGTTTCGCCTGGTAAGCAGATCGTCTATTATAAGTTAAAGAAGCCTCAGCTTTCAACACCCCTTTAGTCTCTTGCGTTTATTCTTTTCCAAAATGACCTCACAAGCTCGTAATTTCTTCCAACGCTTCCCTCCTGCAGAATGCCTTGCACTGTTCATCGCAACCCTTGAGCTTTTGCCGTTTGGTATTGCAGGTCTAAGTAATCCGACAGCCTTCGCAGATGGTTATGGGCTGCCCATACAAGGAACTTCGACCACATCATCAACTTCGATTAAGCGAGGCGCCGACGGGCTGTTCAGCGAATCTACTACAGAATCATTGGAAAAATCCACGAGTTCGTTTGAGGAGAACCAGAAGACCAAGAAAGCACTGGTGGCTGCGATTGCGGCGCGGAACGCGCAGAACGGCATCCTGCTGTTTACCTTTGGCTTGGTCCTGAGAGACCGCAGAAGTCTCGGGGTGGCGGTCGTGGCGGGTCTGGTGGCTACACTCGCTGATACGATCATCGTGAATGCCTACGGCGCAAAGGATAAAATTGCTGGCCACTACGTTGGGATATTCAACAGCTTAGCAATTGGTGGAAGTTTGTTGTATTGGGGCCGCAACGACCCATTGTGGTGAGCATCAGGACCACATCAAATCTATAGGTGGGTTCCGAGATAAGACGTAGATACGGCCTATTTGCTGCGTCAATACATTGGAAAACTACATCAAATATCTTTGAGTCTCAAGTATACTAGGTTCTTGATCGGGGTTAGCGTTGCACAGCCCCCACAACAAGGCATTTCCTTACGTTACCTTCAAATTGACAGTCTTCTACGTCAAGTCTCCTTTGATCTTTCACTCTTTGAGATTTTACAGTATGGTCTGTAAGCACGCACACTTACAACTGGAACCTTCACCGTTCGCGGAACTGGCGGGCTACGAGCAACCCGGCGCAAAGGACCGAGCGGCAGCAGAAGATATCTCAGGAAAGGCTCACAGGACTCAGCCCAGCAGACCACAAATGCTCTTCCCGGGTCCTTTGGTTTTGCCTCACGATGATCTGAATTACGATCCAGATTGTTCGCCACAGGACTGCAAGGAGTGGCAGTCTATGAAAACGCGGAACAGAATGACGAATCGGGAACGCAAGATTCTGTACGTTTCACATGTACCAGAGATAAATGAAGAAACAGAATTTATGCGCAGTTGGACGAAACCATACGTGGGCAGACGCAGGGCGATTGAGATACCAAGCCTTGATACTGAAGTGTTCGTCGAATACCTCAAAGCCTTTTACCATGGAATGGACGTTCGACTGTTGCCACAACGATTGAGCTGGAAGTTGTGGGACAGGTCGTGTCGCCCAAATCGTCGGGTCAAACTCCCAGAATTTGTAGGGCTTGCCGACGAAAATCAATCCAAAACCCGGGTTCGCGTTCGTAGCGGTCGAGATAAGATCTTTACGGCCCAGCTCAATCTTGATGATATCATCGACACTGGAATCGAGATACTTCCAGCTGATGCCTACGCACTCTTGCTTCTGGTGGACCATGACATCTACGAGAACGAAGACGATGACTTCTGCTGTGGCCGCGCATACGGAGGTAGTCGTGTAGCAGTAGTACAAACAGCTCGCTATAACCCAAAACTCGATGCGACTGAAGGGATAGACCGAGACCATATGTGGCCAATGAGTCACTGCAAAGCATTTGTGGATGGCCTGTGCGCAGTCGAGGAAGTTGTAGCAAAGGCACCAACCAAAGAGCAGAGGAAAGTGAGCAAAGAAAGCGCAATCAGAGCTGCTGTTGACGCGGCGAGTGGGTTTGCTGGAAGTGGTTCTGAAGGAAGGGACATACAAGCACTGTGGCTAGCACGACTCGCGAGAACTGTCTCGCATGAGCTTGGGCATTGTTTCGGCATAGCTCATTGCGTGTACTATGCTTGTAACATGCAGGGTACCGCAGGTGTGAATGAGGACGCTCGCCAGCCTCCATACCTATGTCCGGTCTGCGAAGCGAAGGTTCGCCATGCCATCGTAGAAGAACTGCACAGCGACCCAACATTGGAAAAAGAAACGTGGGCCGCGCAACGGTGCGTGGCGATTAGGGATTTCTGTCAAAAGTTGGAGACAGAAGGATTGACCACAGCGATGTGGAAGGGCCTAGACGCATGGCTCTCGGACAGAATCAGGTAGGATCGGTGCTGTTTTGTAGATTTCAGTTCATCTAATTCAATTTGTTACGAAGTCCTAAGAAATATCATATGCTGCACTTGAAAAGAACTCAGCGGAAGGAGGTGCTGTGAATTGCAGGAGAGTACTCTGTTCAAAGTCTCAGCATCTGTGAAGGGAGAGAAATGAAATAAGGCTGCAATTACGGTTCCTTCCGTGTGCGGGACCACTTCGGCTGCAGGCTGACGTCAGTGCCCGATATGTGTGTCAACATCCTGCCCATACCAAGCTTCATTACCCACATAACATCCACGCACGTCAACGCGATATCGCTACCTATTCGTGCGGCATGGCCCTTGTTCGCAACACGCATATATTGATACATGCATGCAGACGCGCTGGACAGTCTCAACATGGATGGGCCTCCATCGAGCATTTTCGTTACCTACTTGCTTATGATGACAAAGTGAAGGAGGTGCAGGAACGAAATACAAGCCATTGACCAGTCATGTCCTGCGCTCACACAACGTCGGTCCGAGCACCTATCAAATTCGCCGCAGGCTTCCACGTGCGTTCGGTACGTGAGCGGCTACCTAACGCGATGGAGAAGGTCAAGACTACAAGAGCCGGACTAACGCCCAAGATTGGCTGTGCTCCAAACAAGCCTCCGATGCGCCAGGACACAACCCATCTTCAACCCAAGGCGCATGATTGAACGTGAGCTTCCCCGCATTCTCGATTGGTCGGTAACTATGTGCCGTCGTAATCCGCCACGACGATCAACACTCTATTGAGAGCACCGTGACTATGAGAACGGGGCGTTGGACGAGTCAGGAAGACTATGTTCCTGAATAAGCCGTACGCCGTTATATGCCAAGTTTACAATGTATGGCCGTTGCTAGTGGAGCGGAAAGACGATCGTGATGGCGTCTCTCAAGTGTACATAAATAATGGATCGTCGTACACGTAGTTGTTAACCAGCCAGCAACAGTCTCCGCGCACTCTTCATTTCCAACCGGTTCAAAGTCCAAGACGCTCAGTCTACATACCTATTCCTCACTCAAGATGAAGGTCCAGGCTATCCTACCGTTCACTGCCCTGCTTGGCGCGGCTCTTGCCGCTCCTGCGCCAGTTGCCCGACAGGAAGGCGTCAGCTTCCCAATCACGGATGTCATTGACACGGGTCTTACCATCAAGGAATACGCTGAGCAGCTTGAGGCTGGCAATGTGCCCGAGCACGTTGCGCCTGCGCTTTCGAAGCGCCAGTACAACGGTGATACCTACAACCAGTTGACTGATGGAACTGCATGCCGTCCTGTCACTGTCATCTATGCTCGTGGTACGACACAGGAGGGCAACGTTGGATCACCTGATAGCGAGGGTCCTGCCTTCTTCAATGCTCTTGCCAGCAGCCTCGGCGGAGCCAGCCGTATCGCTATCCAGGGCGTCACCTACTCTGCGAACATCTTCGGCTTCCTTGCTGGAGGTGACTCTGCTGGTGCCACAACCATGTTCAACCTGATCAACACTGTAAGTGACCCTTGAGAAGTTCTAAACAGATTCTGACAGCCAAAAGGCCATCACCAGGTGCCCATCGACCAAGATCGTCGTTTCTGGCTACAGCCAAGGTGCCCAGCTTGTCCACACAGCCACACAGAGGCTCACAGCCGCTGCCGCTGCCAAGGTCAGCGCTGGTAAGCTCCACTACCTTAGACTTGGGTTACGATACTGATCATAATAGTCGTCACTTTTGGTGATGCCGACCGCGACGAGACCTTCGGTAGCGTCGCTGCCTCCAAGGTCCTTATCATCTGCCACGCTGGTGATAACATCTGTGACAACGGCATCATTATCACAGCTGAGCACCGAAACTACGAGATTGATGCTCCTGCTGCAGCTGCATTTGTTGCCAAAAAGGTCGCTTAGGCGGGTGCCAATGAATCGGGTTAAATAAATATACCACACTTCGTTGGCGACCCAGTACCGGTTATCTAGTCTGGAGTCATCGATTTACAACATAATAATTAATTAGGGCAACATCCGCCCTTACTTCTCGAATGCGTAGACCTGCTCAAACTCAAGGCTAGCTCGGTGTAACGTGACTGACGCATATATTCTTGCACTACCTTGTGATACATTTTTGAATCTAACAGCAGAAAAACATCCCTTTTGTCAAAACTCAAGTTAGGGTGCTCAAGACGGATTCAAGAAAATTTTCGCGGCTACCTGCACGGTGTGACGTCGTGATGTTTTTGTGGCATACCTTGCCGACTCTCTAACTGTATTAAAATTCCTCACTAGGAGGTTAATTGTGTAAATTTACAACTCAAGATCGACGAGCCAGCCCTTGTCTTCGCGAAGTACAGCTGCATTCACCAACACAGTCTCGAACCCTTTGCCATGCTTTCGAACTTCAGTCCCAACTCCAACAGTAACGATTTCTTCTAACTTCTGAGGTGTCCAGTGCACCTTGGCTGCCCCACAGCCTTCATGGATATGACCGAAGCAGCATAGTCTTGGTCTGGCCCTTTCCAACGCCTTGGCCAGCTTTTTGCATCCGCAGTGCTCCCCTCTCTTACTCACGTCAAGCATATACCCAGACAGAGAATCAAATGCAGGTGGACCGTGTGAGATCATAACATCTACCCCTTCTGGCACAGTATTGTTAACTCGATTAAACCTGTCTTCGTCTTCGGCATACAGGAAGGCAAATTCTCCAAATTTAGGTGTATATGACGTTGCATATACGGTGAAAGATCTTCCATCTTCCAAGGTGAAGGAGTGTTGACCTTCGTTTAGGAAATAGATGCCATGGTCCTGTTGCGACTCAAGAAGTGATAGACATTTTGCACCGATCCTCACGTCGTCTTCGTCTTCGGCAAACTCCTCAAGCCACTTCGGATCTAGATCCACATCGTGATTCCCAGCAATAAGTAGTTTGAGCTCGGCGTCAACAGTCTTGATGCTGTCGATGGCGCGCTGGAAACTTGGTAGGCCGCCGTATTGTGTGAGGTCGCCACAGTGAATGAAGACGTCGATTTTGGGCGCAGGATCTTCTGACGAGTATGGCCACTCGTTGTGTGTGTCGGAGATGGCGAGAATACGAATAGATGACATATCGGCTTGGTGAGGTGGATGATGGATTCCCTAAGACGACGAACTCGAGTGTGGTATTGTGGGAGTTTGATCGCGTGCAATATCTGACAATGTCGAAGAGCCTAACTAAAGATCAGTCGCTTATTGTAAGCTTTGTGAAAACGCGCCTAGTTAGCATACTGTATACCCTGATCCAAAATTTCGAATGATTTTTTGATCTTGGCTCGCCCACTCAAGGACTTAAAGGGATACATAGCTGCCTAAAAATTGCAGGAATTAGTACCTACATATCTTTGGCAGACATAAGGCTACAGCAATTATTAATGTTTCAGATCCGAGTAATCGTTAGGTCAACCCCGGTTTCTAAGTTCATTGTACAGCTTACTTTTTGATGTGCAATCAAGCCTCCTGCTACATCGAAAATCAAGGACATTCCATTGGACCAGTCTGTTGACTTCAACGAAGTCAGCGATATCATGGATGACGTTTTGAAGCAAACCGTAAGTAGATAGGTCGGGTATCTTACGCGTAAGTAATCTACCTAGATGACGTCGGGAGCCCTGGAGCTCTCGACTGTCCTGCGTTGATTGTTGGTCCTAAATTAACCGCGATTGTCGTTAAGGTGTAAGATCCTAAAGTAAATATGGGCGAACAGGTATCGATCTTCAAATCAAAGGTGTGTGTTAGCTTTCCTGGCAAAGTTTAAGATGTTAAAGCTGTCCAATCAGTCACGTGATAACGCGCCTTCTTGGCGCGTCGACAAAGGATTCCGATTCAAATGCATGCGCCAACGACGCCACCACCTCTATACTTCGCACGATCAGTACAACCCATGAGTAACATACACTATGTTTAGGAATCCTCGAGAGAACCGCGAGCTCCCCGATACTGCTCGATTAATCCCATCAACGGGTCGTGCACCCTCGCCACCCCACTCCTCATCGAGAGTTGCAGACATGGCGGCCAAACCCATGGCGAAGAAAGCCACACCCAAAGCGAAGTCAAGTCCTCCGCCACCGAAACAGATGCAGACCACTCTCGTTGCCAAGAACTGGGGAGGCAAGACACCAGCGAACAGCGGCAGGAATAGACTTAAGCCGCAAGGTCCTGCCAACGGCAACATTATGGCTTTCTTCAAGAAAGCCGAGGACATCAACAATCGTATATTCCTGCAGGAACGTGGCTCAAATCCTTTAATCGAGCTTGATAACACAGAGGAGGACGTAGGCTGGAGCGACGAGGTCGCGGTTACCAGTGGCGTCATTGCCTCGTCAAGCGACGACACGACGCGATATAATGAGAATGGAGGCAGCAACAAGAAGAGGAAGCTGAGCGAAGAAGTGCTGGTCTCCGCGTGTTCTCCGCCCCCTCCAGAGGCTGCCGATGCCCAAGCCGCTGAAGCTCTTCCAGGCAAAGCACCAGAGCTCCCGAAGCCCCGGACAAAATCTGGTCCATTCGTGGACGACTCAGACTCAGAAGATGAGGGATCTGAGCTGCTTATTCCTAGACGAGGTACGATCAAGCCGGAGCCTACTGAAGATTTGCCAAGTTCTAAAACTCAGGAGAGCTCAGCACACCTTGATGACACAGAACCGACGACCGATCGCAGACCCCTCACCATGGAAACTGAAGGCACAACCCAATTTGAGCCCGATGAGTTCGATGAGGCTGATCTTGAGGATGACGAGCTTCTTGAGGGCGAAGAGTACGATGAGCGGCGGTGGATGAAAGAACAGAGGAAGCTAGAAATTGAGGCAGCAGGTTTCGAGGGCGACTCAGACGACTTCAATGCACCTTCCCTATCCCCCGAACAATCGAACGACGATGACGCGACCGACGAAGCGACCGACGCGACCGCACCTACATGCCCGTTATGCAACAGCAGCCTGGCAGGCTTGTCGGAACAAGAGAGTTCCGTACACGTCAATGCATGCTTGGATGAGAAGCCAATACCTTTGCATTCACCACCCAAGTCAGAGCGGAATAGTATACTTACGCCTGTGACGACGGCAAAGGCTTTTAAGCGGCCAATAAGGCCACCAAGAGAGGCACAAGCAAATCCATTTCAACTTGGAGCAAAGAAGGAAGGAGGATCAACATCTGCATTCTCAAAGCTCATGGCTGGTCACGCTGAAGATGCTGCGTGGGCGACAGCTGCAGCGGCCAATAATGCGGCTAGAGGCAAACCATCATTCGAGCGCACATGTCCGTTCTACAAAATCATGCCTGGCTTCTTCATAGCTGTCGATGCCTTTCGCTATGGGGCTGTCAAGGGTCAGAATGCCTATTTCCTTAGCCATTTCCACAGCGACCACTACATCGGCTTGACCTCGTCTTGGTCACATGGTCCCATCTACTGCAGTAAGGTGACTGGTAATCTTGTGAGGCAACAACTGCGCGTTGACCCCAGGTGGGTTGTTGATCTAGATTTCGAAAAGAAGACCGAGATATCAGGCACTGACGGCGTCCACTGTACCATGATCTCGGCGAACCATTGTCCTGGCAGTTCTCTGTTTCTATTCGAAAAAGAGATCAACAAAGGCCCAAAACCGAAGCTGCAGCGAGTCCTCCACTGCGGCGACTTTCGAGCGTGCCAAATGCATATTGAGCATCCCCTCTTGCGACCAGATGTTATCGATGCAGTCAGTGGCACGAATCGACAGCAAAAGCTTGATGTATGCTACCTTGACACAACCTACCTTACGCCAAAATACGCATTCCCGCCTCAGCAGCAAGTTATACAAGCATGCGCAGATATGTGCGTCTCACTTAATAAGGTTCGAGCCGATGAGACCGATGGCTGGGAGCAGATGAAGCGCGAACGTGCTGGCGCTGGTATGGCTAAGTTTGTGCGCAAGACTTCAACAGACGACCCAGAAGAGCCGCCCAAGTCGCCAAATCGCGGTCGTCTCCTGGTGATAGTAGGAACATACAGCATCGGTAAAGAGCGCATTTGCGTCGGAATCGCCAAAGCCCTCGGGTCGCTCATATATGCACCACCCAATAAACAGCGTATCTGCCGCGCTCTTGAGGACCCAGAGCTCAATGCACTACTCACTACCGATCCACGGAAGGGACAGGTGCACATGACACCTCTCTTTGAGATCCGCGCCGACACTTTGGACGACTATCTTCGCGACTATGCAGATGTGTTCTCTCGCGCCGTCGGCTTCCGACCCAGTGGCTGGAATTACCGGCCGCCAAACTCTCGATTTACAGACTCACCCCTAGTATCTACTGTTTTACACTCGTCGAATTGGAAGAGCGCATTCTCAATGAAAGACCTCACGCCCCAGCGTGGCAGCACAGGACGCGCATCCTGTTTTGGTGTCCCATACTCCGAGCATAGCTCTTTCAGGGAGCTGACGATGTTCTGCTGTGCGCTCAATATCGACAAGATCATTCCAACGGTCAACGTTGGTAGTGCGAAAAGCAGGGAGAAGATGAAGGGCTGGTGCGGAAAATGGGCGGCAGACAAGAAGAAGAACGGGTTATTTAAGTTGGGTGAGGATGGTTGGTGTTGATTCGGCTCGAGGGAAGCATGGTCCCACAGACATTGGAGAGTGCGATACAGTAGGAGGCGCATGTCCACTCATGCTAAGTCAGGGGCATCGTTGGTTCGTCAGGCCTCGAAGGGTAGTTCGCTGTGACGCTGTCATCCAAGACATCAAACCAAACACTGACCTGTCTGTCCCAGAAACAGAAGTGAGCTACTCGCCATTCAGTTGAGCAGTGACCTAAAATATCCTACAGACATTCCAAGCCCACCCCTATCGTCCAAGTACCTATAATCACTCACGAACCCACAACGCGCTTTACCCGAGTGTCAAGCGAGGCGTTCCACTGCACGCTAGGTGCCTAATACACGAGACTAATCGCACAGGCCAACCCCACGTTCACGATCGAACGACTCTCTTCGAATGGGGGAAGTGAATCGAGTGCCCCGGTGAATGACGCTAGTGTAGCTGAGCATGCGAAGGAATCCAGTGACATTCAGTGACAGTCAGCTACGAGCAAGCAGGCTTAAAGTTGTTCTGAAAATGGAAGAGAAGGATACCTTGAAAGGAGTGAGATTCCTTGAGAGCGACTGATGGAACGAGGTGCATTAAGGCGCGCAACTGGCGATGCTCTCTACAGGTGACGAACATCATTGAAGGACAATGCTGTCTCCTGCGGAAGCCTGACTCAAGTTCAATATAGAACATTGTGGCTGAAGTGTTGGTGGTCCAAGCCAACATGCTCCTACTAAAAACTAACCTTTCGGTATCTGACCGCGCCAGGAGATTATATCCACTCGGCATTCTCTACCGTACGTAGTGGCTCGCCTGACATATCCTTCTGCACATTACAAGCGAGAGAATGCCGGATTCGGACCGCGACCTTTCCGCCGTCAATGGGTTTCCTCTTTTGCGTCACTGTGACTGCTCTTTGGGCGGCCTTGCGCGAATCGGTCGACCGCAAGCGGACAAGAGTGTGCTCAATAGCATGCTCGGAAGGTTCCGGGGGAGGGATCTGCACCGTAAGAAGTGCCGGTGCCGGTGTTGGAGATCGGTACCAAAAGCAAAAGAAGAGTACCAGAGTCCCGACAGCATGGCGCGATGCTCACAGGGTACGACAACGTGGGAACGTGATCGGCGTGAAAGCTGCTTGCGTCCTGCTCGACTAAGCGTTCTGGCGTACTTGTCCTTCGGCCCGCCTCATGGTCCTAGCATTGGCTTTGCGCCAACGTTTCGTTAGTGTGCTGATCTTTGAGCATAGCGCATTGTAATGTATACTGTGGTATCAGGCGTAAGTAATGTAGGTGGAGCTTGGAGACAGGGGAGTTGTCGATCCTGACAGACGTTTTAAACGTGCGCGTCGAGCCAACCTATCTTGTTAAAAACCAAGACCCTGCCTCTAACTGCTCCGTGCAGAGCTGTAACTTTGGAAATAAGTAGACTTTGCTTACTAGCCACACACCCCTGTCTCCGGTCTCCACCTACATTACTTACGCCTGATACCACAGTAGTTGTGCGTTGTAAGATCGTATCAATGACTGTGGACTGACTACCGGTGACATCGCTCATGGTTGCTGTGTTGAGCTGATAACACGGCAATTGAGCTCACCCTGGTCTAAGAGCGAGCGCATGCAAGTTCCGACTTTCGGTTCCGAATGGTGTTTCAAGTCATCTTAGCAGGGTGATGGGACATCAAGCACGTGTTTCAGCCCATTGTAATACATACATCAGAAGGCTCATGATTACATTTCATTTCCCGCAGGTTTGATCAGCAAAGCAAAGTCCTCTCGCCTCCAGCTTTGTGGTCGCTTGTGCGATAATTTCGCTCGATGACATAAACTAGATGTGGCTTGCTCCATCTCGGACCACATTCTGAAAGAGCAACTTTTGTCGAAATGAGCTTGTCGCGTGTCCACCTCGAGGATTGGACACGCCTCTAGCGTCTCAACCATTCACTCGTCTGTTAGGGGCTAGCGCACGAGTTGCAACCAACGCGACGGTAGGTTTCCTACAGCTCTGCAAACATAGTTTACAACACTCGGGTTGATGGCACCGAGGTGGCTCGTAGGATTCCGCGATTTGTTCTAGGGACGCTATGATACTTTCCCAACATCAGCGGAATCAGTTGACGCAGCCGAGTATTAACAGCGGACAAACGGGAGACCCATTCATTTGCTAAGCGCGATTCAGACCGAGTCAGAAAAGTCTAGACATCGCTTCGCGTGGCTCGTACAGTAAATTGCCGACATGTACATTGTCTCTGTGAGGTGCGATGGAAAGGAAGTTGGCTCAGAAATCCGCGAAATTCCGATCTTCGCTGTACAACATTCCACGTGGTGACGGCGATCCGGTGTGAAGTCGGCATGGCATTTGTTGGTTGTACCCTTACTCGTGTACGAAGTACGAAAGTCTCTGTGCCCAGGCCAAGACCCACACACGTGGACGCCGACGGGTTCCTCGGGACGCATCATCGCGACATCGCCGCCAACGCCTTCAGATCCCCCGCACAACATGGGTAATTTTCGCCGGACCAGGAGATAGAACACGCGGCAACGAACCCTTTTGAACCTGACTCTCGTAGCCGGATTGATGAGTTCTAAATCTGCTTGGCTCGCCACAGCTACACGCCGGTACCTACCGAGGCTTAAAGCACTTGCGGCTTCTGTACATCCGGCAGCCCGTGTCTGCATCTTCTAGCGGACCACGTTTCCTCTTATTAACGAAGGAAGATTCTATTTCCCGAAAGGGTGATCTCCGTCATTAGTGATAAGCCTTGCTGCACGCCATCCCGCCCTTCGATGCGAGCACAATCTGGGGAGGCAAACGGTCCCCTGAGGCTCAAACATCAGCTGCGCTGGTCGTGCAGCCCGAGGGTTTCTTTAGCAACTGCCGGCTGATATACATACTGATACATGATATCAAATGCAAACGTGCGGGATCATCGCTGCAAAAGATGCATAATTCGGTACGCTTACAGCATCCTCCTCAAAAACGGCATGCCGCTCCTATTCTCGGTCCACTTTTTAGTGTTCAGGGTCCTAATGGGCTGGCGCTCCCGATGCCTTCTCCTCGCTTCAGGGTAGCATGGCTCTAGATCGAGGCTCGAAGTTTCATATGAGAGTGGCGCTTCCTTGAGGCGTGAGCTCCCGTCACTGGTGCCCTGCCTGACACCTGACGCCTAACGCCGTGGAAGAGATTTGACGGATATACTTACTGCAGTGTGGGCCCATTCCGTCACGATTTCTCGAACATCTCAACATCATCTCATTGCCTTCATGCCCAAATCCTCGGGCCACTGGACCTGTATGTGTGACCTGCAGTGAACATGAGGTATCTTCAATTACTGCTTCCATTCCTGGCTTGGATCTCTCTCGGACTTGCTCAATCATCTCCACTAGAAGTGGCTGTTGCCCAACTCTCACCATGCGCAGTAAGTTTCGATCTTGAAAAGTACGAGCATTTCTGACCATTCGCAGCAATCGTGCCTGAAAGCTGCCACAGAAGTGTCGGTTTGTGGAGCCACTGACCTCGCATGCATATGCACAAATGCGCAGTTGCAGAGCAACGTAGGAACGTGCTTGCTATCGTCCTGCACACTCAGAGAAGCCTTGGGTATGTGGCGAAATCATCTGAGTGATTTCAGTAATTCTAACAGCTTCGTAGTCACCAAGAATGTCACTGCAACAGCATGCCATGCGCCAGTACGGGACAGGAGTGAGAGTGCCCGACTCTTGAACACTATCCTTTCCGTCGTTAGTGTCGCATGCGGTCTGACAAGGCTCATCTACAAAGCAGTATATTCCATGGCGGAATTGGGATGGGACGACTACACCATAATCTTGACACTGTTCGCCGGCGTGCCAAGTGTTGTTCTGATTGACCGGGCTTCCCTACCAGCTGGACTTGGAAAAGATACCTGGACGTTACCTTTCGCAACAATCACCGAGTTCGTGCGCGTGCTATACGTACTGGAAATTCTGTACTTCTTTCACATAACACTACTGAAACTCACGCTCCTGCTATTCTTCCTGCGGATTTTTCCAAGGACCATCATCAGGAATCTCTTGAAAGGCACTATTGTCTTCACGATACTATGGGGCCTTGTATTCGTTATAGTCGCCATCTTCCAATGTCGACCAATCAATCACTATTGGACGAACTGGGACAAGGAGCACAGCGATGGTCATTGCATCAATATAAATGCGTTGGCTTGGAGCAATGCAATCATAAGCATCGTACTCGATTTCTGGATGCTGTTTCTCCCTCTCTATGAGGTATTTAACCTGCAGCTGTCATGGCGCAAGAAGATAAGTGTGGCAGTCATGTTCCTCGTCGGCACATTGTAAGTCACTACAGCTCAAACTTAGTAGAGTTATTGCTAATGTCCTCCAGTGTCACTGTTGTATCTTGCCTCCGTCTCAAATCACTCGTCAACTTTGCCACTTCCACAAATCCGACCTGGGACCAAGTCGAGGTAGTCAATTGGTCGAATATCGAAATCAACACAGGCATCATCTGCGCATGCCTTCCCACCATCCGCGTAATGCTCGTTCGATTCTTCCCCAGCATCATGGGAACAACAAAAGCCTCCAGTCAAGCATATCACGCGAAGTACGGGTACGGGAACGGAAGCCGTGGCCTGGGCAATACCGTAGGGAGTAAGGGTGGGCAAACGAGCGCGCGCGGCGTGAACGAAATCACATATACGAAGACATTCGAAGTGCAACATACAGACAACGACGAGATGGAGTTAATGCAGGTGGATGAGTTTGGGAAAACGAGTCCAAAGGCAAGGAGTAGTAATACGAGCATAATAAGCTTGTAGACTAACAATCAATATCAGATTGTGCTCTGTTAAATACTGCTCTCACTTAGATAAATGTGTGTTGGGATATTTCCACGTTTCCCACGACAACGACTGATAGAAGCTCGGACGCTTACCGACAACCAGACACACGGTTCGAACATCAACCAGCCGCTAACTTTAATCCTATAGCCAGAGAACAATGAGGATCTGTCACTCGTCAAGCAACTCCCAGATTTTACGACTGAAACCGTTTCTGCAGCAAATCTATGATGATTTTATTGATATAAAAGCACAAACAATAGGGGTATATCACAAAGAATCTTACAAAATAGGCTAAGGCCCTCTGCCTATAGCACGAAAGTTGTTATATACTTATTGCAGCAAAGTTTATTCTAAGCAGAATATCTATACTTACACATTATAAGTCACGTGCAACAGTCTCTAAGAGCTCTAAAGATAATGTAATATAATTTAATAAGTGTAGCTGCCTATAACTATAGATCTATAATATTTACTAGAGGGCTCTATAATATTAAGGTTGTACTTTAAGCAAAGCTTATAAGCACTAATTAATTAGTTCTTAGGGATAAATACTGTTAGGGAAACTAAAGGGGTGTTACACTAAGGAGTATAGATACAATCTATCTATCTTAAGGGTAAGAGGTAATAATAAGTAGTATAGAGTAGACTATCTAGCTTAAAGGTTAGGTTAAGAAGTAATATTAAAGATTAATACTTAGGTTAAATATAAACTATAAGGGTCGTGTTCCTAGGTGCTATATACTTAAGCTGTCTTAGAGAATCTTATAGTCTTATAGGACTTTGTTCTAAAGTCTTATAGGATTCTTAGGGGTGCTAGTTATTTATCTTATAAATCCTATAGCTTACTTAGCCTTTATCTTATAAGATGCTTTACCCTTTTAGTGCTAGTATCTTATATATAGTATACTATTATTACCTATAGGGTAATAGCCTTTCTAGTAGTTATTATACTACCTTATAATATCTATCTATAAAACCTATTATTTCCCTCTTAGGATTTATATTTATAATACTATCCTCCCTCTTTCTAGCTTATATCCTTATAAGCTAATATATCCTCTTATAGCACTCTTTACTATTAGAAATATAGTAAGTGTATAAATAATAGGGGCTAGTTTGCTATAGTTACCTATAAGTGTTATATTAAGTTTAAGCTTCTATATAAGCTTTTATTATTAAGTAAGAAGTATAGTAACTATATTAGTATAGGCTCTATATTATATACTATAGTAAAGGTCTCTACTCCTAACTTTGTGCATATTAATACTAAAATAGAAAGATTACAAGTATAAGAGGAAGAGACTAATTTAGCACTAGAGGTGTAAGAAGTAATTATAAAGGTAGTGCTAAACAAGATGTGCATACTATATATAAAGAGTTAGCAGTTATATAAGTAATAGGTATTGCTAAAGCAAAAGGAATAGTAAGTGTTTAACGCAGGTATAGTAGATACTAAGGAGCTAGAGTATCTAGAGCAGCAAGAAATATTAAACTAAGTAATTGCCTCTATTAACCCTAAAGCGCCTATATAAGCTAAAACTAGTAACTAGTTAATTATCTAGGGTTTTAAGAACCTAAGTACTTCTAAAGTAATATCTAGCAGTTTATAAGGTTTGTTACTAGTTCCTATATATTTTCTAAGTCTAGGTATTCTAACTACTTAACTAGGTATTCTTTATCTAGTCTAGTTTCTTAATATTTTATTATTTTCTTAACTTCCTATTTATTGTTACTATTGTTTTAGTAATAGAAGTCTTTCTAGGTTAATATAAGTGCATAGTAAGTACACTAGATAAGTAAGTACGCTACCTTAATAAGCTATTAGGCCTTCTATACGCAATTACTTAACACTATAATATTATACTATAGCTAATAGTATATATTCTTAATTACTAATATCTACTATATCT
>JAGKPY010000103.1:0-91546 GCA_022609225.1 Boeremia lycopersici
GGTGTGCGCTGCGCGGCCCCCCCCCCCCCCCCCCCCCCCCCCCCCCCCCCCCGCCCCCCCCCCCCCCCCCCCCCCCGCAGAGGGAAGCACCAGTGCTCAAGATCAAGATCAAGTTCAAGTTCAAGATCAAGATCAAGATCAAGTTCAAGTTCTTATTGCTTGGATATATACGCACAACCAGAACGCCACGCACGAACGACCCGCGCCCGCCCGAAACAGCAGTGCTATCTAGCTATACCACGTGTTAAGGCTGTTCTTGAAGTCCACGTACTGCGGGCCGATCTTCTTCAGGTCGCCCACACCCAGGTTCGCCGCGTCGTTGATGAGCTCGTACTTGAGCATGTCAATCGCCTTCTCGACGCCCGCCGCGCCGTACACGTTGCTGTACATGAACGGGCGGCCCAGCCCCACCGCCTTGACGCCCAGCGCCAGCAGCTTCAGGATATCCGTGCCGTAGCGCACGCCGCCGTCCGCGTACACCTCGACCTGGTTGAAGAGGTCTGGGTCCTGGGCGTGGATCTCCAGCGCGACTTCGAGCGACGACGGCGACGTGTCGAGCTGGCGGCCGCCGTGGTTCGAGAGGTAGATTGCCTTGGCGCCGTGCTTGACCGCTTCCTGCGCGTCCTCGACCGTCTGGATGCCCTTGGGGATGATGGGCAGCGACGTCATGTTGGAGAACTGCCGGTACAGGTCCCAGGTCAGCAGGCTGAGGTTGATGTCAGCGGAGCCGACGCCGTAGCGGGCGGCGCGGTGGCGGATGCCGTCGCCGGGGGAGTCGACGGTGAGGATGATGGCCTTGGCCTTGCCGGTTTTCTCGATCCGGGTGAAGAGGGCTTGGGTCTCGGTGAGGTTGTTGGTGAGGTACACCTGCTGGAAGAGCGGCTGGGTGGTGTTGGCGGCCTCGGCGTAGATGGCGTCGAAGCTCTGCGAGGAGAAGAGCGCGGGCATGTACAGGATGTTGCCGGCCGCGGCGCCCTTGACGAAGTTGCGCTCGCCGTCGGGGTGCGCGAGGCCGCCGCGGGCGCAGGGGGCGATGAAGAACGGCGCGGAGAAGTTGTGGCCTAGTAGTGTGGTGGGCAGGGTGGAGGCGACGTTGGTGATGTCGGCCATGATGCGGGGGCGGAGGCGCTGGCGGGTGAAGACCTCGAGGTTGTTGCGGTACGACCACTCGCCGGCAGCGCCGTTGCGGTAGTATGTGTAGGAGGAGGCGTTCAGGTACTTGCGGGCTGCCCAGTCGAAGTCGGGAAGCCCGACCATGTTTGTGAGGGGCGCAAGTGTGCCATTGGGGGTGACGGAATCAAGCAGACCCTCGAGACCTGTATCCGGCTCGTTGAGGAAGGGGCGTGCTGCAAGAGCAACAGACGCAAAGGCGAGAGCTGAGACGCGCATGTTGAAAGAATGACTGTAATGAGTGACTTGAATGAATGTAGTGCGCGATGCCTAACAAAAATCTGGCTGACGATTGTATTATAGAGGTGAGGTTTCGTTTCGCTTCCGATTGCGTCAACGGCGGATCCGTCTGTTTCGAGAGGGTATCCTTCACCTTCACTGCAAGTGGGTCGGCTTTTAATCTATTGCAGCGCCTGGGTCCAGATGCAGCCCTTCCGTCATCTCCTACGCCGTCGCCAAGGGCATCGACTGCAATCCAGGCAGGTCAGTGTCTGACCGATATTGAGGCCCAAACCGTCGGACCGAACTACGGCGCATGACAGCTTGACAGCCGGAGATAGGTTTCAAATAGGAAACTTGATTTTTTCTGATTGGCCAATTGCACAAACTTTTCCAAGAATCCTGCGGTTTCGCAGCCGCAGCAAGACCGAAACACAGGAAGGCATTCAATGCACGGGCACCAAACAAGGATCCCGCGTAGAACTTCAACCGCAAATCTCCTGGTGGCAGCGGCTAGGAACTGTCTCCGATACACTGTGACAGTCAGGACGGAAGTTGATGCCGTGTATTCGTAATCCTGCATGGTCTCCCTCGATCGCGTCTTGTACCGACGTCACGGTAGGGCTGCCAAGTAGTGAACGCAGTAGCGTACCAAAGCTCCTCGTGCACCGTTCGGTCCACTGTCCCACGTCAATCTCAGCCTCCTCCACTATTCGGCAGCCGTTGGAAGTAGTCCGGATTCGTAAGAGCTTTAGAATCTTACAAAGCGTGAATCTTGCACAGCGAGCGAAATGCTGCCGACCCGCGCTTTTCGAGCAGCGAGCAGTTCTGTGCTCCAATGCGTCAGAAACATATTTGAATGGCTTGACGTGCATCAAACACGGTTATCCTCTGGTCTTTGCTGCAGGAACAAGAGGATCGCTTCCAGGGTATGATAACAATGACTTGCGGATGGCCCCGACACGGAACCGAACATGAATTTTCTGCGCATCGATTCACAACCATCAACTTGCTTGTGCGCCTGTGCAGCCGCAGACACATCGAAAAACTACGCTCCACCTCGTCTCGTGGCTAGTCGCGGAAAGACTTGTTCTTCCTCATGCGCAACTCAGGGGCACCTTGCGAGGATAGTACTTCGCATGCAACGAGCCGCTTGCGTATTCGGAAGCTGCTAAGCAACGTCCAATCTGATAAGCAATAGCTCGCGACATATACCCTGTGCCTCTAACGGAGTAGGATGGTAAAGCCGTGACGCATTGACCGTCGCACGCGACCGCCCTCAGCAACTTGTGCGATTGTGGCCGAGTCAAATGACGAAGCTTGGAGAAGCAATAGGAGCGATAGAGAGTCGAGTGCCACCGTGATGATGAAGGCGCAATCGATCATAACACACTGTGCGACATTAGCGTGGTTCCCGCGTCTCAGAGTTCGGCGACGTCACTGGGCCATTCACAGCATGTCCAGAACACAAACTCACAGCCTAAAATACACCTCCCTGGATCGCTGCTCATTCTGACCGTCGCCCGGAATGATTGAACGGACCGAAACGTCCACATGACCGGAGCCGAGCTTCTTCAGCCTCATGCCAGCCGCATTCTTATTCGCAGTCGCGTCTTCTCCCTAGACACTCGTTATCCCCCTTAACGCCGTTCGAGTGCAGACTCGTCAGGTGGTCCTTGACAGTGGATGCTGAGAAGCACGTCTGGGAACACCAGTATTGGTGTGGCTCAGGGGTGGAACGGAAACGCTTGCCGGGCGGTGCGAGTCGTTGACCGCCGAGACATGTTCGAGTCAATAGGGTGGGCTTATGGTGTGCGATGTCGCTCCAACGTCCGCCCTCTGTTCTGAGCATGTTTGACTCGCAGTCCCCGCCATATTCTCACGAACTCGACGCTTGCGGACCAGTTAAGTCGGGTGGAGCGGATGTCGAAGACCTGTTCGCTATTCAGATATTGATTTCGGTGGTACAAGCAGTAGCTGTCGGCACCACTGTGTCGTTGGAATGACTCCAATAGAGTGGGTGATGCCAACCATTGACGGTAGGACTGTTGTTCCACACGCTGGATGCGGAACCGTATGATTCCAAGGTATCGGGAAGAAGAATATCGCCTTTTTCAAGGCAGTGAGTTGCGTGGGCGCTTATCATTGAAGGATAATGTGGTGAACAGATGTTCGAAAACCATGTCCTTGCACTTCTCATCCCTTACTGGGTTATGCAGCGCGGTAATAGTCTCAGCGACCACACTTCTGGGATCTCGGCATGCCTGTAAGACCTCGACACCAGCTCTCCGGTCAATAAAGAACCGGAACGAGTCAATGGAACACGAGCCTTGGCCATGTGGAAATGACGGGCATTCTCTAGGATTTGAGAAGCGTGAGTAGTGAGTTATGCTCGAGCTTAAACCAGCAAGGATCACAAAGCTCAGGCAATGGCACTTTCCATCGGTTCGCAACTTGCACTTTCTCCTCAAGCGAGCGTGGCTAGTGGATGTCGATCACCATACAGCCGTTGGTCAATCCGGGGTTTTGCAGACCGCATGTACCCTCGGCCCGACCATCACGCTAGAAGGAACCACAGCATTCACGCAGGTAAGTTGCCATTACACAGATGATCTACGATAAAGTTTGATCGGCGTTCTTAACACTGGTTGCCGGGCTTGTCCCCGAGGCATCAACATCGTGTTTGGCGGTTGTCCGCTAGACTACTTGTCTTCACATCACATACCAATTCCGTACTTACGCTGCTGATCTCACCATACTGGAGTTCGCGGTATGTTGTATAATAGCGGAAGGTATCCCAGCTTTAGTAGGGACTGCGCAATCAATACACATTCAGGCTGGTAACTGAGTCTTGAAAATGATTTCCTTCCTCGCACTAGGCTTGTTCGCCGCCAATGTCGCTGCCGCTCCAGCACCACAGCTCACAGACCTGACTCCTGGCTACTCCAAAGGCGACTCAAATCCCGCACGCTTCAGATATTACGAGAATCAGGACTTCTTGCAAGGACCTTGCGATATCACCACCGGACCAGATGGCAACATCTGGTAAGGAGTTCACTAAATTATTGTACCACAGTAGTGCTGACGTACATGTGCCGTGACTAGGACACAGAACTTTCTCGATAACACAGTCTCAAAGATTGAGATTGAAAGTGGCAGGATCACAAACTACAAAGTGCCTTACAGTCCTGACCAGCTGTATCCCAACCAGAGTCTTGCATTGACCGGGCGTGTTGCATTCGCGTGTGCTATTCAGCCAGGCAGCGATGGGAACCTATACGCTGCAACAGGCGTGAGATCTCAGTATCTGAAAATCAACCCGGCAAATGGGAACATCAAGGTCTTCACACCGCCGTTTCCAAATGTTCCCCTTCTTGGCAATATTCAACCGTTCAACGACCTCTGGGATGGCGGCTCAGGAGTAAGTTAGTCCGCGTGCAAAGTCAGTAGATATGGCTAACGCGGTGAAGATGTGGTACACGCTCACCACTGCCGGCACACTTTACCACTTCGACTATGCTACCGAGACATTTGATGGCGTCTACCCTCTGCCCACCCCGTTGAACGGCGTGGTCGGAGCTTTTGTCTCCAAAATCGACGGAAACGTGTGGCTCGCCGAGATGCTCGGGCAAGCAATCACCAAATTCGACGTCAAGACAAGGAAATTCACGCGGTACCCACTTCCTCTCAACGGTCTCGGTATCGTAGTCGTCCGTGCAGAGACCGAGAACAGGTACATCTGGTTCACTGGTTTTGTGTCAAACTCCAATGTCCGCTTTGATACGAGGACTGAGAAGATCGACGTCTTCACTGACCCCCTGCCTGCGTCGTTTCCTACTGAGAATACTGTTGACAAGCAAGGAAGATACTGGTACTCGACTGCAACGAGGAACACCATCCAGTATCTGGATCAGAACAACGAGCCAGTCATTATTGATATGCCTGACAGTGGCATCACCTCCCCGATTGGCATACCTCCGGGCTTGAATATTGCAATTCACGCAGGCCCAGACAATGCCATTTACTTCTCGCAGGTGTTGAGGAACAGGATCGGAAGATACCAGCTTTGATCTTAGGGGGGTAATTTTGCATGCCCGAACCCTATCACAATGAATATCGATACTATAAAGTCATTTTCCATAACGATGTAAATTCTAGTCATAAAGTCGCCACATCCTTCATTCGCTTGAAACAACTTGTAACCAACAAGGTGAACTCGACAGCGTGTAGCAAGTGCCCTCAAACAACCTCCACAACCATCTTCCCATCCCCTGCCACAGCCGAGTAGCTACTCCCAACACCCCACATCACACCACCAATCAACCCCAGCGATCCTCCTTGCCATTTGCAGCTAGCCGCCCGAAATCCAGTTGCCAGATCTCCCACCCTTCCCCACAAACCCCCCAAAACACACCCTCGGAAACCCTCGGGTATCGCCACGCCATATAACCGGCGTCCCAGAACCCTGCGCGGCGGCCAAGCCATGCAGTAGATCACTCTACCAAGCCAGCTCGCTAGTGCAGACAGAACGCCCACGCGCATCGGCCCTACTCCACCCAGCGACTGGGCTATGCGTGCACATATGTACGTGTTGCAGATGCAGCAACGCGGGGTGACGTGCGGAACGGGGGTTTGGGGTCGTGTTCGTGTTGGGCGGCAAGTGGGACTCGGCACGGCGATCACCCGCTGGTGCTCGGGCCCTGCCCTGCCCTTGGGCGGCGGGACGTCAGGTGCGCATGTGCAGATACGAGAGACGACTGCGGCGAATGGGGGCGGGGGTATTGGGCTGGGGCTGTGGTGAGTGGAGGGTCGGCGAGGTGAGGTGGGATTAGAGATTGGTTGATGCGGGTGGGGAGGTGGTGGAGATGCTGTGGGGACTGTTGAGGCTGAAGGCGGTTCTCGATATCACGGACTGGTGGGATTATTGTCGAGGCTGCATGGCATACTCATCGATGGCTTGGTGTTTAGATGCTTGTGGAGAGTGTATACCCAATCTGGTCGTTGAGAAATTACGCTTATGAATTGCTACTATGCTACTCTGACTAGTGCACTGCGTGCTTTACCAGCCATTACTATAAACTTCAATTTGTTGCTGCGAAGCACAGTGCGACGCTAACTCAGGCCCGCTCAAGCGTTACCGCTACCCTTAAAGCTAGCACCAGGGAATGGGGTGAAGAGCTTATTATCAAAAGCAGACAGCTGAGGGCATCCAAACTTATTGCCGAGCGGCCCAAGCTGCTGTCTGGTCCAGCCGAGCACACTGCCTACGATACCGAGGAGTGGGTTGGTAATGTCAGGAAGGCCGGCGAGAGAAGCCTGCAGCAGGAAGCAAGCAGCCTTGTTGCCATCAGCGAGATCAGCAGCGTTGAACAACCCGCCGGTAACATCAGTGAGGTCAACACCGGTGAAGCTGTTCGTGGTGCCGGTGTTGCCGCCAATACGAACAATACCGGGATACATTGCGTTGTTGATTTGGACATCAACGAGAACCTCGGGGATGTTGTAGGCGTTTGCAGCAGGGCGCTTGTACCAGTTCTCTGGGATGCGCTCCTGGCCACGATTATGGACAAAGTTGCCGGGAGCATCACCGGTGACACCAAAGAAGCTCTTGAGCACGTCGCGGGAAAGGAAGCCACCGGGGTTCTCGGCGCTGTGGTTGGACATGAAGTGAATGACAAAGTTGTGCGCTGCAGGCGCAACCATGCCTGAGAAGGGAGCAGAGAAGTAGTAGGGGTTGTTGAGGATTGACCAGCGAGTGACGTAGTCTGACTGGGCTGCAACGTCGTCCAGTGTATACGAGTCGGCCAATGCGTATAGGTGCTCCCAAGATCGCATCTGGAAGACACCAACGTTGCCATTGTTGAGGTAGGCGTCGCCACGCACGATGGATGCATCTCCCTCGTACTGGTTGTGCGTCCCTGCAATACCACTTGCCGGGAAGATTGGGATAGTGGGAGTGAACTTTCCACCAATGGACCAGCGGTTCGAAACTGGGTCTCCGGCAAGGGCGATAGAGACGACAGCCAAGAAAAGGGCGAGATCGGGAGACATGTTGTATGCCTTACCCAGACCCGCCACAGTCTGTGCCGTAGTGACCAGGCCATTACGGGGAATGAAGTTGTGGTTGGCAGCAGCATTCAGACCGGGGCATTGTCCGCGGATATCGCCTCCTCGAGGAGACTGGAACTCGTTTCCACTGCCAGATCCGACCTTGACAAGCTGCTCATCCGCGTTGAAGCCAAGAGGTGGCAGTCCGGTGTTCGGTCGTCCGGACTTGAACACTGGGGCGCGAGGTGGAGGCTCCTCACGCTTCTTCAATTGCCTGTCCATCTCCATGACATTGGGCCATGCTGCCGCCAAGGGCAGAAGTGTGAGCAACGTGCTTGTTGTGGAGAGACGCATGTTGCGTATGAAATGAGGATGAGACGTGGAGGGGGTGTGGATGGCGTAGTGAATAACGATACAGAAACGTGCAGAGACGACCTAGATATAGTTTTCGATCTGCCCCTAACGGCTGTACTCCAAGAAGGTCTTCATTTTCGTGACTTAGATCCCGCAACTCGTAGTGGTCGTCTTGTAGATCTTTGCGGGGCAACCCATACCAAATCGATATTAAGAACTGCAGTAGGGTGTTCTATCGGGACGAAAATCTGGAGATGTTGCCCCATGGTGGAGGCAGACCCCGGCGCGGATGTAGACTAGCCGTGGGCGTGGTCACTTGTTGCCAAGTACTCGGGTGTACGCTAAGGAGGCGTGAATGACAGCTGCGCAGATCCCTCTCGTGCCACTGGCGAGCTTTCCTCTTCTGGTCCGATGTAACTTCTCAATTCGGACTGATCTACACCGCAACGGTGAATTTAGTACACATATGCAGAAAAGGTGACTAAAGAAGGCGCGGTCATTGGGCGCGAAGACAGGGGGTTACTCCGCCATGGTCGCCGAGAACAGCATTGACGCCGCAAACTCTGGGATCTGCCGTACGTGGCTGCAGATTCACGATGTTCTTGCTCAGGAACATCGACGTCACGTTAGATCCGGATAGTCTGATTGGTCTAGATCAACGGCCTAGCTGGTTTCAGCTTCCCTTACTCAAAGACGATAGTAAATATTCGTTGACTGACTCTGCAGAGTATAACGTGGCCGACTGTAGGTTTCTGCATGTTATGTTGCATCAAGCGCAGCAATCATTTTCATGTTCAGGTGCAAATTAGGCCGAAAAATCGAATAGGCAATCTTAGTAGACGGCACCCAACTGCAAAGCAACGCGAGGATGGCATGGACAAGGGTAGTCTTCAAGATGTCGATCATAATGACATTGTCATGGTCAAGTGCTCGGTCTTCTTCGGCATTTGTATAGCTTGGAGCGCGCCGAGCATGATTCGAGCGTAGAACAGTTCTGAGTGTCTCCTAGCGTTACAATATCCTGTCCTCTGCTATGGACTGCCACTCGACAACAAAACTATCTTTCTTCTGAATACTTGCCATAGCTTGGAGCTAATGTAATGTAGATCTCAGGGTCCATTAACGGGCTGCATGGGAAAGTTGCGCAGCACAGCCATTTTGCAACGGCGAGCCGGTATCCTCGGATTTCGGTAGTGCCAGGCCAATGGCAGACGTGGTATATATGCTTTGCGAATGCATATAGCCTACGCATATCGTTCGCTCGCCTTGACAAAGCGGGTATCAGACTGCAACTCTCCAACCTCGCTCGGTAGTGTATTGGAGAAAAGCCGGTTGTCTGCATGGATCCCTGCAACGCAGACGATTTGACGACGACGGAATGAAGATTACGATCGCTTCTGAGAATGCTTGGGCTTTCCCATCATCACTGCCACCGGATCTTTGATTCGCTGTTGACAGAAAAGAGTCGGCGAACATACAATTCGACGCATGCAATCGCAAGCTAGGAATCTCGAATGACAGGAGTGCGTATGGGTGGCATGCTTGCGTTGCTGTGATATTTCCGGATTTAGCTTCCTTCGTAGCAGAGTGCCATACGTCTTTGTCGAATAGTCACAATATGGCTCTTCGAGATCGTGTATGGGCAGTTCTGTGATCACCAGTATGAACGCGCGACAGTGATCACCACCTGGCTTTCCAGAAGCAAGCCAGCGGAAGATTACACCAGGTGTGAGAGTCATCTTCAAGAAGTTCGATTGACTCGGGTTGCAATCGCTACAGCAAGCGTATGGTGGCTGGCCGAAGCGGGAATACGACCCAGCTCAGGGAACAGTCTGGATGTAAGCCCGAAACTGGAAGCATGCTGCTCACGAGGTTTTGGGCATCCTAACCGAGCTCGCCGTCGACAGATAGGTAGTGTCGTGAATCAGGAATGGTTCGACATGAAGAATTTGACAGTGGCTGGAATGTTTGTCCGAGTCTCTGGCCTGGCACAGACGTGCGCAACTGCTCGAGATCTCCCCAGCGATCGCTCAGTCGTCGAACCCATTGAACTCATCCTCCTCGTCGGCGCCCTCTGTCTGTTTCACCTTCTTCCGCATTTGTGCAATCATCTTGTCCAACTCCGCTTCCTTCTTACGCTCCTCATCCGTCAAGCCAGCCTTGCGATCGTGTTCTCGCTTCGCCACCTTCTTGTCGCGCCTGAGCTCTTTGGTTGCCTTGTGGTCCTTCTGCTGCGTCCAAGCCTTCGCGATCTTGTTCTCCTTGACAAACTTCTTGCCGGCGCCACCTTGGGCCGTCGCCTCTGCGAGCTCCTTCTGACGCTGCTGCTCGCGCACTTTGTCCCTGTACGCGAACGTATCAAAGTCCATCGTCACACCGAGCGACTTATCGCCTTCCCACTTTTTCGTCTCAGGCATACGGGGGAGACGTAATAGTCCCCAGGCATTTCCGAGTTCGGTCCAGTTCAGGTCTTCGACTTGAAAGATGGAGCTTGCTGTGTGCTTGCTGTAGGCACGAACCCAAGAGACAAAACCTCGCTGAGCTTTGTCGTAGACGGCTCGGTCAGTCTTGGCGACCTTCCTAATGGCATTTGTGACTCGTTCGATATCCTCTGGTGTGACGGCAACGGCAGGGGTTATGAGTGGGGTCACCGGAGTCTGTCTTACTCGCAGAAACTCGACATAGTCTTCTTCCAAGCCTGGAGTCAAAAACGTGACAGCGAGACCCTTTCGTCCAGCTCTTCCAGCACGTCCACAACGATGAATGAATGTTTTCGGATCGCTCGGTGGATCAAGTTGTATGACAAGGTCAACTGACGGGATATCGAGCCCACGAGCGGCCACATCGGTGGTCAGCAGTATGGATGGCGTGACACTGTCCACAAATTTGCTGAAGTTCTTTCGTCGTACCTTGTCAGGGTGTTTGCCGTGGAGTGGAACCACAGTGTGGCCCTTCAGGACCTCGGGGAGCACATGCTGGAAGTAGTCGACAGCGAAGCATGTCGCTAGATAGAAAATGGTTTTTTGAGGCTGCGGTTCCATTGCAGCCAATATCTGCTTGATGGCTGGTAGCTTGTGCGAAGGAGGTGCTACGAGGTAAGCCATCTGCAAGCTTGCAGGCGTTCGCTTGTCCTCAATTTGACCGTTTTCGGCTGCCCTCGCTTTTACTTTGACGGCTATGCGGACTGGGTTTCGCAGGCCTACACGAATAAGTTGGTCAACAGCTTCACTAACACTGGCACTGAACAGTCCTGTTCGTCGTTGCTTTGGTAGTCGTGAAAGGATTTTTTGTAGGTCGTCCTTGAAACCAAGATCAAGTAATCGGTCGGCTTCATCCAACACGAGAGCATCGAAAGATGACGAGCAATGGACGTGGCGAGAGGAGAGTAGTTCGAGTAGCCGCCCAGGCGTACCGATGAGTACGTTGGTCTGCTTCTTGAGAAATGCGCTCAAGTCCTGGGCTGGTGTGACTGAACCGCCAAGGAGTAGCTGAGGCACGACTTTCAAGGTCCCAGCTGGGAATGTTGGCTTTGGCGGTGCATCTGCGTCTTCCATGTCGCTGTCCTCGTCCTCTGGTTCGAGTGCTGCAGCTGATGGCGCGTGAAACTTGAGTAGTGAGCATAGAACAGTATGAATCTGTGTGGCAAGCTCTCTTGTCGGTGAAATGATAATGGCGCCCACGTGATGCTTCTTGATGGGCACATCAAGTCGAAGTAGACGTTCGACAATGGGAATCAGGAAGCTTTATCGAGTTAGAACGAGGGCTTACAGCATGTCTGCATACATACGATAGTGTCTTTCCACTTCCTGTAACGGCTTCGACCACCACATCGGAATTCTTCATGAACATGGGGATGGTGGCGTGCTGCACTGGCGTGGTCTTCACGAAACCCATGGCATCCACAGCCTCAAGAACCCATTCTGAGAGCGCAGGCGTCAGACCACCAAACGACCGATCAGCTTTCGTTTGGGGCGCCATCTCGAACTTTTGCGAGACGTGAGGTGTGGTGGTTGCGCCAACGCGCAGTGAGAAGTTTCGCTCGGCTCAAAAAAAGTTGTCTGTGGCGCGGACTGCATGCGCCACATGTCGATCATGGCCGGGGGCGCCCAGGGCTGGCCGGTGCTCTGCACGTGACCAGCGAGGATGCTCGAGTGGCCTCTGTCTGTGGAGGTATGCTCACGGCTCTCAGACATTTTCTAATTGTCTCCGATTACTTCGAATACAGCGCAGCTGCTCGGAGCCACGATGCAACCGCCTCTCCCGAATCTGAGTGGAGCATCTTCACATGCATGATCTCATCCGCGGCAGGCAAATCCGCGCATACACGCGACAAGATTGCGGCGTGCTAGGTAAATTTCCTGGCCACGCAGCATGCTTGCAGCAAAGGCGTCACCGGTGTCGCAACGCCCCCTTTCCTCCACGTTTACAAGCTGGCAACCGTCGGCGACATAAATTGTGGCATCCCCTTGTTTTTTAGACGATGCGCGAAGTCCGGACGAACTCGCGTCCGCCCTGGCCTTGCTGATTACGTCTGACGCCGATGTCGAAGCCACCACCGCGGTCCTAGCCGGCGCTCACACCACACGCACCCAGCCTCACGACTGCGCGGACTCGGATCGCCAGTCAGGCATCGCCAACGTCGCTACATCCTGGGCAAAGACCCGCTGTAGCTTTTCCGGCCTCATCCGCGCCCCTCCGCTTCCACACTTCACCACCTGCTTTCGCGCAGCAATGGCCTCCTCACGGCAGTACCAGATTCCGCATACGCCGCGCGTTATCTCGCCGTCGCCAACTCCCTCAGAGGCCGGCAGTGGAAAGGATGGCTATTTCCCGCCTGTAACGCGTGCGTCGGCGCGCAAGAACAAGATCCAGTCGCCCCCGCCCATCGAAGAGGACTCGTCAAGCTCAGATCCGGAGAAGCGCGCGCGATCTAGAAGTCGCGACCGAGGCACAGGCCGAAGGAAGATCAGTGGCTTGACGTCGAGAAGGCAGCAGAATGGAGGCCCCAAGAAAGACCTCGCACTGCCAAATGGCGCAAGCAACGGGCACCTGTCTCCGGCAGCCGCCAACAAGATCTATTGGCGAGAGCTGAGCCGCAGCCCGAGTCCGTTGGGTCTGATCCCCATCCATCAAGAATGGCGCTCTTTCGTACGTGACCAGCCTGCACCAGTCGTACGAACTTGACTGACATCATCAGATCCACCGTCATGAGATCCCCCGTAAGATCCTTCATGTGTCCATCGGTTTCGTCACGATCTTCCTCTACTGCACCGGCCGCCAAATGTCCCAGATCCACCCAGTTCTGCTGGCCCTGTTCATACCCATCGCTTTGACCGACATTATTCGACACCGCTACTGGCAAGTCAACCGCCTCTACATCCGGTGCCTCGGCGCACTGATGCGTGAATCTGAAGTAGACGGCTTCAACGGCGTCATCTCATATCTACTCGGCGCGTGGATTGTCCTGCGCTTTTGTCCTAAGGATGTCGGTGTTGTGAGCATCTTGCTCCTCAGCTGGTGCGATACTGCGGCATCGACGTTCGGCCGCCTCTGGGGACACTTGACGCCCAAGATCAGGAAGGGTAAAAGTCTTGCTGGCACAATTGCAGCGTGCGTGACAGGCATTATCACAGCTGTCTTGTGGTGGGGTTGGCTAGGACCACTTTATTCCGACCTCAACCAAGGCGATAACGCATTTGCTTTCCAAGACGTCCTCACGCTTCCGACTCAAGTGCAGGAGTTGCTCGGATTGTCGGCGGCTCAAAGCTCCATCACCGGATACACGGCTCTTGCTGTCATGTCTTTGGTGACTGGCATTGTCGCAAGTGGCAGTGAAGCCTTGGATCTCTTTGGTTGGGACGACAACCTTACAATTCCTGTTCTTTGTGGAGCCGCTCTGTGGGGTTTCCTCCGCACGTTTGCATGAACAAGTCCTCTACAATCTCCACCAATTTGTGTAATGTCTACTTTTCCCTATCTTTTATTATGTCTACATAAATACCCTAGAGCGCGGTGAACCAGCATCGCTGCATCTTCATTACAACGGCGTTCTTAGTCTCGAGCGCTTGGATGTACAATATACTACACTGCGGCACGTATCTACAACGAATGCGAATGAGTCTATCGCGACCTCAATTTCATACTCACAGCTGCTGATCATCTTTACGTGACCCAAGAGTGAACATGTGGCTCGAGCGCTACGCTAGTCCTGTTCCAATCTACCTCAGATCGGTCTCCGAACGACTTACACTCCAGAAAGAGCACATAAACTCAGCTCTAGGTGTAGCGCTGCAGTCGTCTTCATTACTCTTCTACTTCCCATGGATATGCTTCCCCAAGAGCTGATTGACCATATCAGTAGCTTTCTCACCAGCGAAGACCTCAAAAATACGCTCACCGTGAACAAACCGTACAATGCTGCTGCGGAGCAATTTTCTGGAACCTTCTCTAGCTTTGATCTGACCGAAGACAACTCGCAAACGTTCGTTACCATCTATGGCGGCCCTCGTCTTCGCCTGCTCCACCAAGTGGTTTTCCGCACGAGCTTTCTGCCAATACTGGACACCGCCGTTGGTGACCTGGCTTGCCGCGAAACCACGCAAGAATTGCAAGAGAGAGATGAATGTTTCTCTAGCCAGATCAAACTACTGTTTTCAACACTCAAGGCTGCTGAGCTACGCGCTGCTAAACTGACTCCTCGACGCACCAAAGTCATCATACACGGCCCAACAAGACAGATAGGCAAACAGTTTTTGAGAGTCTGTCGTCATCGTATGGATATTAGCTGGAGGGTTCGTCTACTAGCACCCGAAAGCCTCCCAGAACTTCGTTTTGTGAGGTCACTTCAAGTCGACCAGGGTGAACCTGCCTTAACCCCCTTGCGCGGCACAGAAATCTCACAGCTGGACTTGCGGACGATTGTGGATCTAGCAAAGAAGCTACCTAACTTGGAGTTTGTTGGGTGTCAGCTTGGTCAGGGCGAAGTCTGTCCGAAATATGTTGGAAGAAGCAGATTCTGGACACACTATGAGCATGATTGGGAAGGCCCAAGACGTGACACCCGACATCGTTTCGCAGAGGCTGTTGAAAGCTTCTGCTTGCCCTCTACGATGGAGCGTGTTCGCCTCGATTTTCTGGACAACTATGATATGCACATTGAGAGCCTTGACCAGCGAGATGATATGCCTGACCTGGTCGGTCCAGCGAAGCGCGATCCTTTCAGTATCTCGTTGTGCACTTTATCTCACAGCCTGCGCATACTTGAGTTACGAGGTATTGTCGACTCAAACATGTTTGAACGTCATTGTGACGACCAGACTCCGTGGCCGAACCTCGAGTCGCTTGTGATCATGTTCTGGCCCGCCTCTCCATCTGGAAGATGGTACTTCCAGGGACCCAATGGAGAAGGTGAACAATCTATCCCCTACTCAGTGACCGAAGATCATTATCAACCTCTCGGGCCGAACACGAATGATGTCGTTCACGATGAGTATCTGGCGGATCGGGGCCGTTTTGACGATAATACTGTAGGTGGCGCTGGTTTTAGGATCACTCCCAACGATTGTGTCTTGGTACCTTTCCTCGCTGCATTTGCAAGAGCAGCATCAAGAATGCCAAAGCTGCAGGATGCCAATGTATGGTGTCCGTTGGTGTGTTTTCGAGATGAAGAGGGAATGTCGTTGCATGGGTCATTGTACGAGCACTTGAACAATCTACCCCTGGCATGGGGTATAGCATACGACAAGCCATCTCTATCCACGCCTCGTAGACTCACATGGCGGGTCTCGAATTGGCGCCCTGACGAGAAATTGCATGAGTTGTTCCGAGACATTGGGCGTAAACATCATGGGGATGAGCTGGAAGAAGAGTGGACTGATGATCAGACAGGGGATGATCTCGTCAGTCGCGGGTTCTTCTACGACTACCGAATACTACCTGAACCATAGAGCTGCACTTATCCGCATGGGCGAGCAAATGGGGCTCATCGACACAACGCTCCCATCACACAAACGCGAAATCACACGCGGAGACGTGCGCACCTTCGGCCCCTGGCAGACGATAGACCTCGAGGCCGAGTGGACCAAGTACGCCAATGACAAGTTTGAGCAGGCGAAGAAGAAGGCGGACGATTTTGGCAAGACCTGGGTTAAGAAGCTGAAGGAGAAGAAGTGCAGTGCGGCAGAGAGGAAAAAGGCCAATGCGAATCCAAAGGATAAGCCGGCGGAGAAGCAGACGAAGGGTGAGATGCTGGATATTCAGTTCACGGTGGATCAGCTGGGGGCGGAGTGGAAGAAGATCCCTGACTGGGCGAAGCAGAGGTGAAAGAGCTCTAGAATGTGCCGGAACGTATTGATTACGGACAGCAGCCGCCTTGACGAGTGTATGACTAGACTCAGACGGGCGTAGTACAGACTCAGTCGAGAGGTGAGCCTCAGACCCAGATGACTGGGTGAGGATTCGGGATTATTTAGGCGTTCATAGCAGACTTCCAAATAGAAAACCACATCATAGGGTGCCTCCAAGACATGTCATACTGCGCCACCAGACACCTCAAGGCAACAATGCACTCCAAGAATTCTCTGTGATTACAACACGAGGGTAATGTAAATTACCCCATCGGTAATAACGTGAAGGAAAGCAAACTAGACCATCGCGCCAAGCCTCGGGATTCTACATCCTGCACCCTCCTCTTGCACAGATATCTCCCACCTCTTCACCTTCACCACCTGCCCAACCCAAGTCCCAACCCCCAGAACAAGCCTTGCCCTTATACCCACTCGCGCCCAACATCGCCAGCCGCGCGCCTCGCACCAGCACATCCAACGACCCAAGCACGCAAACCACCAGCACCCAACCGCCTCCCACGACAAACACCACAGCGGAAACCCCCCGACGGCCCATCCGCAAATCCCCCGACGTCCGTCGCAAAAATCACCGACAACCCCGCCGCAATGGCCATCCTTCCCCGCCCCGCCACTACGCCTCCACCTCCCCGCCCCTGGACCAGCAGCCCGCACCTTCTCAATCTCTCGCTCGGGCTGCTGGTGAGCGTATACATCGCGCTCGCGCTGTTCCTAGGTCGCGAATGGAGCCGGGTGTTCGAGGTGTCGGGTCGCGGGGCTTGGGTGTATGTCGAGGCCGGGTTGCAGGGACTTGTTGTGTCGCGAGTGGTGTTTGTGGTGTTGGCGTGGATGGGGGAGGGGGTTGTGAGGGGGCTGGGGGATGTGAATGTTGGGGTATGGATGGTTTGTTAAGTTTGGTCAGGGGATGGGAGGGGAGCGGTTGCGTTCAGTTGTTTAGTTGTGGATTTGACTTCGAAGAGGAGGGAGGCTTTCGTCACTGTCAGCGAGAGGTGGAGAGGTATCGTGAATGCATTGTACGCTAGCAAACCATGCCGAAAGATCCCACCATGCACGCCGTAACGATCAAGTAACCTGAAAATGCCATGTTTGTTCCCGCATCAGTTGTGCGCCCCTAGACGTATAACCCAAATCTCGTTAGGCATCTCTTAAGCATTCAAACTACTCAAACTCCAAGCTGTCTCGCACGCACTTTCGCACACGCTTCTTGAACTCGGGTGTGTTCTCTCGCCATAGTGCTGCCGCCTCGACGTTCGCCGGTGACTCGTCGTTGGGGCTCGAAAGCATGGAGATGACTGAGAGGAGAATCGTCTCCGGTGTCTGAACGGGTGACCAGCGCTCAGCGGCTGACTCGTAGCCGTACTTGTCTTCTTCGGGAGGATGCAGGATTGAGATGCAGACTTCGCCGTTCTGATAGACTGCTCTGTTTCAGCTTAAATTCTGACAATGCCAAGGTCTAGGGCTTACTGTTTGGGTGGAAGATTGGTGTCTCGAAGCGCATCTTAGGCGGCAGCAGTGGGTATTCGGTTGGAAAGTTCAGTCGTGCGCGGAAGAAGCCACCTGGGAACTGTCAGCCATGCCTCGACAGATCATCGTCCAGTTCTGCACACCTCCGTAGTACTTTGTGTCATCATCAATCATCAGCATGACCTCCCACTCGAAGACGTTGCTGTCCACTAGGCCGCAGCTGATGCCTGATATGCTCTTGTCGTTCTGCATTTGCTTGAGCTGGCGAGAAAGCAGCCCTGCGGCAGCTGACGTGGAGGCCATCTCGGCGTGTGGTGGTAGTCGTGTGGTAAGTGGAGCGAAGCTTGGATGAAGCTCGATCGTGGACAAGGCGGGGTCGGTTGACAGCGAGCGCAGAGCGGGGCACGTTTGTCAAGAAGCAACTGCAGAGCCTTGGGGTGAAAGACGTTTTTCGACGGAGCACGTGAAGTACCTTTATACACGGCGACAGGGCAAATGAGGTGCTGGCGGGTCAGGCGCGTCGCGGTGTATAGACAAAGGCGACCGAGGCAGTAGCGGGGCAGTCCTGGCAATGGCGGGCGTCCGGCAGGGGTCCGGATGGGTAGACGGCAGTTCTCCAGCAGATCAGGGTGACAGCGGCCGAATGGGTGCAGCTTCGCAGAGGATTTGGAGCGGCGTGAGCATAAAAATATGAGAAGAAGCAAGCATCCGAGGTCGTGAGCACCTTCCCGTCGACGTGCTCGCCGGTGGCGTCAGGAGCCAAGACTCTGCAGGGGTCGTTTCTAGCGGCCGACTTCCTCTTTCACTCACTTCCGCAGCTCCACCGTCTCAAAGCCATCTTGAACCGTCAGGCCGCCGGGGATCCTGGTGTCGATTCAGTAGGGCTGCGCTGAGCTGGTGAGGAAGAGGCGGGACCGATATTGGGCAAGGATGAAGCGACGACCGCAGCTATCACCAACGTCCCTTTCGCACTGTCTGCATCATGCACCTCTCGTAGCAAAACCTTGCGTTGTAACGCAGAGAAGTGGAACACGATTTAATACCCTCTCAGACAGATTGTCAACCGAGCCAAACACCGCCATGCACCCTCAGCCAGGGTCCAGAAGATCTCGTACCTGACGGTCGCCCCGACCAACCTGATGACCATACACAAGTCAGCACTTTCCCGGCGAGTACTAACGTGTCTTGTGGCAGTGATATCGAGTGAGGTCAATCCCTATTGACCGCCGACCTCCAATACGCCTCATGACGCTTTCCAACTTCATGTTACAGATGGCTGGTCCTTCAGCAAGTTGGCGCTGACTATGTTGGACGGGTAGTAACATTATCAAGGGTACCTTGACATATCGAATATTTGCGATGCGACACGGCAGCACAACTACGTCTGCAAGCTGCATGTCAAACGGCATGTTGTGTATCGTGACACAACATGCAATGCTGGCCTGGATGTCGGGACATCTGTTCCCGCCATCGAAACCATGGATTGACACCATGGATTGACGGCACGCTGCAGAATCATGGGAAATCCTGATGCTGAGACGAGATCCGGTGACGATGGTTGTGGATGGATCAAAATATTGAACTCCTGACCATAAGCTAGACATTCATCGACATTCACCCGTCCCATTGCACAAAGGGTACTCATGAAATTTTACAAATTCGTATCACCTTTAACAACATCAATAGCAACTTTAGGACAGGAATACCGTGAGTCACCCCAATGTTATCGCTTACAACTCGAGCTGCTGTTTCTGCATTTCTTCTCGGTGTATCTTTGCAATCCACGACCACAGTCTAACAGGGTTTGGTGATCCCCAGCTCCACAATGCTCTATGTGCACGTGAACTTGCCCAATCGAGGTCACCGTATTCGTTCTGGTCTCCTCGTTGGCATCCGTACACACCATGTAATGGGTTTTGCGTGGCACTGTGAGCTTCTGCTAGTAGCTCAACCACCGCACAAACTCATTCGCATATCCTCAAAGCCACCCTAGGTCATTGTGGTGAGCTTTCAGTGTGCCATAAAGAAGCTCTATGATAGCTGAAAGGTTTTAGAGGTAGGAAGGACAGTGTGGATAAATCGCGTGGCTTTATTTGATATGAGTCGAGGCGGATTGGATTTGTGCGTAATTGGAAGAATTGAGCGAAACAGCCATGATACGGAAGCGGGCCCCCTTTAACTTTCGCTTGAGTCTTGCAAGAAGCCTCGGACAAGAATCGTACTGAAGAAGCGATCCATAGCTCAATACAAGTAAACCGGCTACAACCACAATCGACGAGACGCAACACAAAACTCAGGATATTCTCAACGTGTCAAAAGCCGGTAGAAGAGACTGATCGACACCAACTGGAAGCAATAGAAGCGTGTTCTCCCTCTATGTTCACCGAGCCTAGCTGAAATTTTGTCGTTAACCACGAGATGTGGTGAAGTAATTATACAGGTGGCCGTGAGGTTCCTGAGTCCTGCCGTGAAGAGCGGATCGCATGGGACACCACAATCAAGTCGACTGTTCCACGCGCACCAACTAACATACCCAGAAAAAGCCAGGGAATAACATCAAAGTAGATGTCCTCGGCTGGACGTTGCATTGCGCCAACGTACCAGGGCTGTCACCCGCCCATTCTCTATACACCAGTCTTCACGCTTTGTTGTCACGCTTCCTGCCGACTGTTTATGAGCGATGGAGTATGTCAACGCGCCTTACCAAGTGTCCAGATCTACGCCTGACTCAGCGATGGCGAGGACAAATGCCTGACGGCCAGGACAAGATGAAGGCTGCTGACAACAGAGACAGTGCTTGCACCCTCGACCCTATCTTACCACACTCAGCGCCGGCGCGTGACGGAGTAAGTCGATGCTGCAATGGGCGCTTAGATCTACGTTCAACATGGTGATGAGGAATACAAATAATCGATGTCAAGTGGGTATTGAAGCTTAATAACTCTACGCCAGCGCGGCCTAAAAGCCGCCTCTTGCGCGTTCGAACACCGTACCATGATAACGTGGAAGCTAATCTATCTGTCATGAAATATTGGGTATAACGCCTGTTGTTCACCGGGATCGCCGGGCCCAAATACCGAAAAGTGCTACGCTGATTGCTCCTACTGCAAGTCATTTGACTTCCTTGACTGTGATGGTGCTCCCGTTCTTCTCTTCTTTGCCCTTGGGCAAACCCTGTTCTAGACGAGCCTGTTCTAGATGCACTTGTGGAGGCGTCTGCATCTGCGGCAACTGGATCTGCGGCGGTGGCATACGCGGTGTCTGTGGCTGCAACTGCTGCAGTGACATCGGCTGAGATTGCGACTCTGCCGCAGGTTGGTTCTCCTTATCCCTCTCCTCCTGCTCGGCTTTCTCTTGCCCAGTGACCACGCCCTTCAGCACTACCTCCAATTCCGCCAGTCGTACCGGCTTGATCAGGAACAGGTTGACACCACTTGAGTTGGCCTCTTGCTGGGTCTCAGTACTGGCAACACCTGTGAGCGCAATGATTGTGACAGGCGGCAACCCATTCCGGATCTCGTGGGCACGAATCTGGCGCGTGGCCTCGAGGCCATCCATTTCAGGCATATTAATGTCCATTAGGATAACGTCAATGCGTGCAGTCATGTCAGCAGCAGCAGCCTTGGCAGTTGCCGTGTGAGCCTGGGTCACGGATCCGTTCTCCGGCGAATGGTCTTGAGCTGTCTTGTATGTGTCCAGAGCTTCGAGGCCGTTGACAGCCAGTACGTGTCGATGACCAAGCTTGTCAATGAACGTTCGAAGCAAACGCAGATTGATAGGGTTATCGTCAACGGCCAAGCAGTTTAGCGATCTTGTTGGCGTGGAGTATGCCGACTTCTTGACTGGAGGTGAGTTGACTGAACGCACTTCAGGGGCACTACCTGTCGAAGTGAGAGACGGCCGAGCATGGTCGAGGAGGCGGCCAAATATATCCGGACTCTGAGGTGGTGTATTCTCCCTCAAGCTGAGCTGTGTGACTTTGTGTAGTGTTGCTTCTGCCTCGTTGGCTTGATCGAGCAGACAATGTGCGTGACGGTCAAGGCAGGAGGAAAGAGCTTTTGCCATCTTATGAGGACCGACAGGCTGCCCGATGCATTCGAAGATGACCCCAGGGATTGTGATAGCGGTGGTTGATTGCGCAGACGCAGCGCCCTGGCAGACAACAATGACAGGTGGATGGTTGGCTTTGTTTGATCCCTGGCTGTGCTGAGCACGCAGCACCTTTGCAACAGATTCAGTTGCAATAACGATGTCAGGCTGCGCAGCGCAAGGACCAGTAGCACAGGTCTTCATGCCAAACCAGTCGACACACAAGCCGTCGAGTGCTTTCATCGTGAGTTTGCTGGCACTCTTTCCTTTCAAGCTCCTGACAAAGTACTCCTCTTCCTCCTCGAAACCCTTGAAACAGACCTTCATGCCTTGTGTGCGTTTTCCGACCTCCTTCAGGTGCTTTCCTTTCTCTTGCTCGGGCCGCGTGGGGCAGAACGATGGCGACATGATCGACTCCTTAAGAGGGCAGGACACTGTGAACTTGGTTCCTTGACCCTTTACACTGTGAACGTCGACTTCTCCTCCCAGAGATTCGACAATCTGCTTGACAATGCTCAGACCGAGGCCAGTTCCTTGACTCAGAGGATTCTCTTGTGCGAAAGAGTGGAAGAGTCTGTTGTTCTTGTAGTCTTCTGACATTCCGATACCACTATCAGTTACTGAGAGTCGGAACTCGTGGTACTCCTCGGTAGGGCTCGACTTTGGCATCACCTGGAGCTTAACCTTGACAAACCCGGCTTCGGTGTACTTTAGCGCGTTTCCGAAGAGATTCATGATCACACGTCGCCATGCACCAGGTTGTGTGCGGAAAACGTAGTTTCCGCTCTGGTTGATGTCGATAATCAAGTTCAGTGGGAGGGCCTCCGTCTTACATGCGGTGAGCCCATATGTTTGGTTTGACTTTTCTTTGTGTACATGACCTGCAAAGATGCTTTCGACAACGTCTTCTGTGAGAATACTCATATCGACATCGTTTATCAACGTCATGATATCGTTAGTATGGCTCTGCCCAGGACTGATAACGTGTTTAGCACTCTGTGTACGCTTCTTCGACTTTTTGGATTTTCCTCGTGTTAAGTTGTTGATTTTGGCAAAGTCCAGGACATGATTGATAGTCTCCAAGAGCGTCTTGCCGCAGTTTTCGATGGTCTCCACATGATTCGTCTGCTGACCGTCGATCCGTGTGTCCTTGAGCAGATCAGTCATACCCAAGATACCGTGAAGGGGAGAACGGAGTTCGTGACTGATGGACGAGATGAAATCGGCCTTTGCGGCATCCGCTAACTTGGTATCCAACCGTGCAACCTCGGCCATGACAGAGTTACTGAAGGCCGCGAGGAAGCTCAGCTCCTGTTCGCTGGTGAAAACACGCATGGGATCGGAACTCCAGATGACAGCGCTAGCAAACCACCGATCCCGATGTGAGTCCCACAATGGATAGAGTACCAGGCTCTTTGCCTTTGGAAACGTGCTTCGGAGGAAGTTTTCTTCGTCCAGGCTTCTGGTGGATTCTGACTTGCGGGAAATGTTGAACGGAAAGCCATCGGATACTTCCATCTCGCCGTTTGCAGAAGGCGAGTTGATGGCTGGCGTTGCCAAGGCCTCGTCGTCAAAATTGAATATTTGGCCGTGCGAGTAGGAACGAAGCAAGTGCCGCAAGACACTTTCAGACATGGAGTATTGGAAGTCAGAGGGGCTTGAAGCTTCTCTGTTGTTTTTACTCAACGCAGAACCCAATAGAACACAAGGCTTGTCTGGCTCTGGCAATTGCTCGGAAAAGAGGTCATCATCAACCAGCCCGCCAAACGTGCTGATCTTGGCATCAAAGAAAGCAACACCATCAGCTTCAATTGCATCAACGATCATATTTGACGCCCTGCTGAAAGCTGCTTGAATCTCAGGTGCAATGTTGCTCTGCGGATCATTCTTGGAGGCAGAGGAGAACTTGACTACGGGTTCTGGTGCTCTGGGTGGTTCCGGTCCAAGCTCGGAAGCTGGCGTAGCAACGCTGCTCATTGGACGGATACTCGATGTGTCTGTGTTGGTTGGGCTCTTTATACTCGAGATGGCACTGGTATTTCGGTCAATTATGAAGGGCTCCTGGTCGGCGTTCGACCGTGCCGCAGGGCGCTGTCGTTGGAGAGGTGTTTCGGATAAGCCTGCGGACAGCGGCGTGTCCCACGGATCCTGCCACCAGTCTTCGAGCCCGCTCTTTCCTTCGGCAAACGATCCCAAACTCTTGACCATGATCTTGCCTCTGCGGTGATCCTCGGTAGCCCTCGTCATTTCCAGATGTCGCATCACTGTACCTGCCATGTCTTTGAGAAAATCCAGTTGGTGGTCAGTAAGGCCGTCCCGCAGCTTATCATCTAGAACGCAGTATGTGCCAATGGTGTGCCCGCTCGGGCTGCGAATGGGAACCCCGGCATAGAATCGCGATTTAGGACTCCCCACAACGGACGGATAGTTCATGAAGCGGCGATCTGCCGTCAAGTCGTTGACCACAAGAGTGGGCAAACTGTCGAAAGGCGAACTGCTCCCAAGGTTGACCGTGTAGTAGGAAATGCTCTCTTCTTTGGGGAAGATGGTATTGCCCCAGCTCAGACTGTCCTCGCTAAACTCGGGCTGGCCTGTACACAGGGACGACGTCCTGGTGGCCTCGGCCAGGATGTAGCAGTTGCGCCGATCGAAGAAGGAGATGATACATCTTCGCGCATTGAGACGCAGAGCTCCCAATTGCGCAAAAGCAGTCAATGCCTTGTCTTCGGAGGGTTGTGGATGGCTCTCGAATGCACCTGCGATACCGAGGCCAGAGCTCACAGGAAGGGCTTGCGGCGGCGTCGGGGTAGCGTGGGCGGGCACGGGGGATGGCTGCCGACTGAGACCCTCGTTCGAGGTGGAGCGCTGCGGATAGTACCTGAGACGGAGGGTCAGCAGCTATGGACGCTGAATGCGGATAGCTCAGGCTCACCTGTAGAATTCGCGTTCTTTGGCGAGCTCCGGGTGCTCCATGGTCTTCTTTCGCGACTTCGCCTGAATACCCGGCAGGCGAGCATTTGCGGGATCGTGGGACCTGGGGTCGGCCATGGCAATGTACTCACAACGCCTCAGATCATGGGACGACTAGTGAGTGGCGAATCACAGCCAGAGAGCGCAACCATGCTCTGTGCACTGACTAACTGCAGCCAGACCGTCGAATTTGTTTTGAAGAGGTCTTTTGCGATCTCGCCGAGAGAAGAGAGGGACGCGGAAGCAATCAGACGCAGGGTCTGCCGTAGTGGAGCGGAGGTGGGGCCTTGTGTACAAATCACAGCCCGACAGGCACTCACCGTCTGGCTGCAGTGGCTGCCCAGCGCGCGAAGGGCTGCGCACCAGAGCAGCGTTGCAGCAACTTGCAGCGATGTCTGGCGTGCCTCCACGTTAGGCAAGAGGGAATCTGCAAGGCGGGAGCTGTGCAACTACGGCGATGGCCAGACGTATGGCGCGTTGATAGCAGATACCACCTCTTTTACGCTTGTTCTAATACGCCCCGGGGAATAGTGTTGCAATCCTCCGCAAATCTTAGTTCAGAGACACCCAAACCGTCCATGAACGGTGACAAACCCCTGAGCATCATCACGTGTGCAATGTGTAGATCGCGGTTGCCGGTTAATATAGAGTCCCGTGAACGCCAAGAGAACTGCAGCTCATCTGGGCAGGTTTGACTTTGAGCCGCGTTGGCGCTTGCCGCACAGGGCAACTGCCGGCACACGACCCCGCCTATCGCAGTCGGAGAGCTTGCCCATCGCAGTCACCGTTGCCCTTACCAAGTTTAGATTTGCATCCCAGGGCTCACGATGGGTATGTCAGTTGGCTCGTCACTCCGTCGGGGGGCTTTTAACGAGTTGTTCTGCAGGTCGGCTTCTGACATTCGCGTGCTGCAATTTGAACCAATGGGTTCTCGACTGGGAGGGGAACCGCAAGAGGATCGTAGAGAGCATCAAAGTTGCCAAGGAGCGCGGTGCTGGATTCCGCACTGTACGTTGGGACAGGGCGGCTCTGGATTATGACTGACCACGTCTAGGGACCAGAGTACGAAATGTTTCACACACTGCCGGACTATAGTAACATGCTCACAGGCTTGAAATCACTGGTTATGGCCTGCTAGATCACTTCCTGGAGGGCGACACGTATCTGCATGCGTGGGAGCAGTTGGCCATCATTCTTCAAGATGAGTCGATACATGGCATCATCGCCGATATTGGCATGCCCATCATGCACCGCAACAACCGGTACAACTGCCGTGTCATCATTCTCGACGGCAAGATCTTGTTCATCCGACCAAAGCTGTACCTCGCCAATGATGGAAACTACAGGGAGATGAGGCATTTCATCCCATGGAATCGCCCCCAGCACCACGAAGAGTACTACCTTCCTCAGTTCATCCAGAAGCTACAAGGCTCCACCAAGGTACCGATTGGAGACATGGTCCTCTCCACACCTGATACATGCATTGGTATGGAAACTTGCGAGGAGCTCTTCACACCGTTGTCACCTCACCTGGCTATGTCTTTGAATGGCGTTGAAGTCATCACAAACTCCAGTGGTTCCCACCATTCGCTTAGGAAGCTCAACGCTAGGATTGCCTTGATTCAAGAAGCTACCCGGAAGTCAGGCGGTGTGTACCTCTACTCAAACCAGCAAGGTATGGATGGCGACCGATTGTATTATGATGGTTGTGCGATGATCATCATCAACGGTGAGATCGTCCAGCAGACATCGCAATTCAGTCTCAACGATGTCGAGGTTTGCGTTGCTACGGTCGACATCGAAGAAGTCAGATCTTACCGCTGCACGCCCTCCAGAGGTATTCAGACTCTCACAGCACCGACATACGAGCGTGTTGAGACTCGGTTCCATATTGGCCAAGATGACGATTCGGTTGATCCAACCCTGGCTCCTAGCCCTCCGCAAGAGCTGAAGATACACGCTCCTGAGGAAGAAATCTACTTGAGTGGATCTTGTTTCCTCTGGGACTACCTGCGACGCTCCAACCAGGCGGGCTACCTAATCCCATTATCCGGTGGTATCGACAGCTGCTCGACAGCGGTGCTAGTCTATGGCATGTGCAACGTCGCCTTTGAAGCACTCCAAGCAGGCAATGCACAAGTCAAGGCCGATATCCAGCGGATCGCAGGCCCTGGTGAGCTAGAAGGCTGGCTACCAAAGTCGCCTCAAGAGCTCTGCTCAAAAGTCTTCTCATCAGTCTTCATGGGCATGGCTAAGCAATCATCCAAAGAAACCCGCAGCCGCGCCGAGCGTCTGTCGCACGATATAGGCGCCCAACACACAGACCTAGACATCGACTCCATCTTCGAAGCCTTCAAAGGCGTCCTCACCAAAGCCACCGGCCACGAACCCGCCTTCAAAGTCCATGGCGGCACTCACGCCGAGAACCTTGCGCTGCAAAACATCCAAGCACGCTCTCGCATGGTGCTCAGCTACATCTTCGCGCAGCTCCTGCCAACCGTACGCCAGCGACCCAACGGCGGCTCCCTCCTCGTCCTAGGGTCCGCCAACGTCGATGAGGCCCTGCGTGGCTACTTCACCAAGTACGACTGCTCTTCCGCAGACATCAACCCCATCGGCGGCATCTCCAAGACCGACCTCAAGCGCTTCATCGCATGGGCCGAAACCCGCCTTTCGCTGCCAATCTTGCGAGAGTTCCTCGACGCCACGCCGACCGCCGAACTCGAGCCCCTGACCGAAGACTACGTGCAATCTGACGAGGTCGACATGGGCATGTCGTACGCCGAGCTCTCCGTCTTCGGCCGCCTGCGCAAGAGCCACAAACTCGGGCCTTATGGCATGTTCCAGCGCTTGGTGCACGAGTGGAAGGACTTGCACGAGCCGCGCGTGGTTGCCGACAAGGTCAAGCGTTTCTACCACTACTGGGCTATCAACAGACACAAGATGACTACCATCACGCCGAGCCTGCATATGGAGGACTACTCACCTGATGACAACCGATTCGATCTGAGGCCGTTTTGCTATCCGAGCTTTTGGTCGAGTTGGAGCTTCAAGAAGATCGACGAGGCGGTGGAGAAGATGGAGAAGTGGAAGCAAACTGCGGCTACATAGAGACGGATAGAAGCTCCTTGAACTGGTACTGTTCATGTAGAAACTTGGATTTTATATGCCTTCATGTCGAATAGGAAACTATGCAATGTGATATGAAGTATAATTTGCAATACACCTTTTCAAAGAAGATATCTTAAGAGAAATGAATAGAGAAGATAGAAGATAGAAAACAAATAGAAAAATCCACATCCGACCCGCTCATCTCAGCACAACATCCTTCCTCCTCGGCCCCAGCTCCTCCCAAGCATCCTCATGCATCCTCGCCACCGCAACCCGCTCCGCCACCTCCCTCGCCTCATCCCACCTAACCAGCAACAAATTCAGCACGCACCACTCCCCCGGCCCGAACACCCCCTCGTCGAAATCCACAACCTCCTCGTCCCACACAAACCGCTCTCCATCCCAGATCGGCGTCCCGGGCGGATGCATCGTGCCACTGGGCGGCGTGCGCGCGTGCGCCGCGGGCTCGACCCGGCGGTTGCGCGACAGCAGGAGGAACTCGTAGGGGCCGGCGTAGTGCGGGGCGGCCAGGGAGTCCTCGTGGGCCATGAGCACGCCGGCGTGGCGGCCGGCGGGGTCCAGCAGCTGCGAGACGGGGATCGCGGCGCCGTGGTGGTGCAGCTGCGCTGCTTGGAAGCCGTCGGCGGGGACGGCGGTGGTGGTGAAGCGCAGGGCGGTGCTGTCGAGGTGCGGGTCGGAGCCGCGCGGGGCGTGGAAGTACGGCGGGTATTGGATGCGCAGGGAGGGGTGTTTGTCGCGGCGGATGGTGTACGGGGTGGCGGCGGGCCCGAGGTGGAAGTTTGTGATTTCGGAGCGGAAGGTTGCACCGGAGCTGCGGGGGAGGGCTGTGGTGTCCGGGCTGCTGGTTGGGTCGAAGGGGAAGGTTATGCGTCCGTTGTGCGAGGTCCAGCTCCAGGAGGGTTCAGTGGGGTCGCGGGATGTTGAGGCGGAGGCGGGACACCAGAGGAGGGAGAAGTCGAAGAGGGATTCTGGGAGGCCGTGGATGAAGTTTCCGCCGCAGTTTTTTGAGAGTTGTTTTGTTGCTTTGGTGAACGATGGGGTTGTGTGAGGGCGCTCGGATCTGGTGGCGAGCTGGTTGTATCTTTGGAATCCGGTGAACCAGTCATCGACTTCTTTGAAATCCAGCTCTTGGGTGGAGTCTCTCGGGAGACTGGCATTTGATCCTGAACGTATCCTGTTTACTAGGCCTTGGATAGTCTGACTTCCGGACCGGCTTGATCGTCTCGACTCATTACTGTTGCTGGATCTACGTGATAACCCTGGGGACAGCCGGCCGTTCGGTGTTGTTGGTCTGAAGTCTGACTTCTTTCTTCGCGATAATGAGCGACTGATCCATCCTGGTGACAATCGATCCATTGTCGATGTAGGTGTGGTAGACATGACGACTAACGACATCGGTGTGGTGATCAGCTGTTTTTAGAAGGGGCTCAGATAAGCGGTGGAGAATGAGGCAATACGGCAGGCTGATGCTGAGGACAGAGGTGAGCTGCTGTCTTACGGTGCTGAATGCGTATGGCTTTTGTTCACGAGCGAAAATTCGCCTCCGTGCGCCTACACTGCCTCCTTGGGAGGCGTCTCGATCGTTTCAAGCATTCCAGGAGGTGTGCGGGAAACATGACGAAAAGCAGATTGTGGCTGAGCATCAGTGGAGCCCGGCCACGGCCGCACAACAAACTCGTGTGCTTAGGGGGTGATTGGAACGGAGATCAAGTCTCGATTGCGGGGGTGGGCTGCTGAAACTGGAAGGGATCAATTTACTGTTCATACCACGATCAGATTGTCTGACCGTCTTTGCGGTCTGAGCATATTCGTCTCTGCAAGCTCACTAGCGGCGGCAATACCTAGGAGAGTCTTGCTTGCGCGTAGCACAGAGGTACGATAATCCTCCGTAGCCATCCGAAGGAGACGGTGCACTGGATCCGTCAAATTCAAGCGTCGCAAGGCCGCGCGTGAATGCTTGGTCAAGCTTGATTTGCTGTGGCTGACTGTGGCGAGTGCTGTGGCGAGTGCTGTGGCGAGTGCTGTGGCTGAGGCAATCTAGCCCCGCGCTAATGAGCCAGGCAGGCACCAATGACGACGCGTATCTGGGATAGCTTCAATTGCTCCGAGGGGCCTTTGAGCTTTACAACAGAACTCTACCGTCAAAATGTCTGGCTACGAAGGTGGGCTGTACTACACTAAGAATTACACGCAGATTCTGACCGCGACCAGTTGAACACAACATCTCCACGCAGGATGAGTCGGCGCAACCCGCGCCCCGCCGGCCTGACCTGTCTACCTTCTTCTCACAGCTCGAGCTCATCGATACCTCCGATCCACAGGCGCACACCAATGCACACGCTTTGCCGCAACCGGAGAATATGGCGGCGGCATTTCGCCTCCTAGCAAATGCCTTCGAGATGATGCGCGGACGACCTGCGGACGACAGCAGTGGTGGGGACGGTGATTTGTTGGCGAACATGATTGAGGTCCTGCGGCAGAACGCCGACGACCCCCCGGTAGAGCTCAAGGGCTGTCCAGATAGTTTTTTGGATGAGCTCGAGAGAGTGCCAAACAAGTCGCTTAAGCCTACAGATACATGTCCCATTTGTGTCAATCCGTTCTTGGAGGGTGAGTGACCCGTGTGGTGGCCTGAGGGCTGAGAGCTTGGCTGACTCGGATCACGGAACAGACAAATACCCGCTCGTAGTGCAACTTCCCTGCCACAAAGATCACTGCTTCGACTTGGACTGCATACGACCCTGGCTCAAGCTAAACTCGACTTGTCCGTTGGATCGCAAGGAGCTGCTCAAGAAGAAGCAGCCCCCCCCTCCACCCGTCGAGGACGATGAAGAGGACTACGACGATATGTACGCATGAGGAAGCGCAGTTGTTTGCAATGTCACGGCGTCTCAGCACCATTCATCATAGCATAAGTCTGCCATGAGACCAAAGGATTACGAGACTCAAACAGGGCCGCTGTCGTAATCTTCAACATTTCTCCGACCTGTCAAATAATTCAGTCTAATGTTGAATCTTGGCCAGCTCTTGGCCTCGTTGCAGTAGCGTGTGGGGAAACAGAAGATCATCACTGCCATGCACCACTGCATCAACCAGTGCTAGAGCAAGTTCGTCCGCTCTAATAAACCAGCCCGAGGAACCAGTGAGCCACATCGACGCCTCTCCAATATAACTGCTCCTCTTAACGACCATGCCGGGACGCGCGATGACTGTTTCCCAAAGTCCACCGTGTATTAATTCATTGGCGACTTCGATCATCTGCACTTCACCCTGGCCCTGCGACGCGGTCAGCGCTGCAAGCGATCGCTTGCGTAACCTCTCGTGCTACTGCTATCGATGTCAAAAAAGCTCCAATGACACGTACCTTTGTCTTTCTCTCGTTCGCCTTCATCCACAACATTTTATTCTGATCACGTTCCACCAATGCGCCACTCAAATGCAGGTGTCGGAATTGCTTAGCCCGATCAGCGATGCTCGGCGCCATCGCAGCCGCAAACGCTCTCGGATACGCAAGTTCTAGCAGCGGGTCTGCAGCAGTAGTTGTCATGCACCTGCGTAATCAGCGTTGCGCTGTGGCAATGGGTAACTCGAGAGTAATACCAGACGCACGCGTCAGCGCCGGAGAGCTCGGTTAGAACGTCATCAGGGTATACCTGGAAGTCTTCCAGCACTAGTACCTTCACTTTTGATTGCCGCGCAAGGTCGGGCAAGGGGCGCCGAGATAGTGCGATAACCGACGTGATCGTCGGGTTTCGGAGCGCATGCTGTAGAACATGCTCCCCGATGCGGCCTGTCACGCCAGACAAGATTATTTTGAATGTCATGGTGGGATTACAAAACTTTGCATGTTGTGGTGGACTTCGGCGCGCGCTGGATTGATAAGTGCACTTCGGGCGAGGCACGCAGTACGCGCGGAGTTAGGGCTGTAAGCAAGTGTCCGAACTGCAGCCTGCCGAACTACGCGGCACAGGCCTAACCGGAGTTACTGTTACCCCATGCCGAGCGCCAGGCTGGAGGTCGGCAGCCAGAAGCTGTCGCGAAGTACTGTGCTGAGGTATCTGGAAAGGGCAGAGTGAGTCTCTTCATAATAGGCTGGTTTCCAACGCAACATTGTTGTTTTAATGGGCCGAGGAGACGCTCGCGCGCTAAGATTGCACGTAGATCATGCAGGGTCTTACGAGAGCCGTTCTGGTAGAACGCGCCAAGTTTGGTGGAGCTACGGACGAGGCCTCGGGCGAATCTCAACAGGTTAGCTGCCCACCTGCACACCTCAGCATTTGCCGTCCAAACATTACTCACCCACTATGAAAGCGGCATGTCTCCTCTCACCTAGAAGGTATCGACCTGCAAGTGGGACAAGGATACCATCTTGAAAGATTACGAATTTGAGCCGACGACAACTCACAATGGAGACGAAATGTTCGTCAACATACCTCGGGAATAAACGGCCGTTGAAAGGCCTAAAACGAGCATGCTGGGAATGTAAGAGAGCAGCTGGGATTGACATGTACAGTCCAGTGGAAGACTAACGGTACATATAAGGCAAGAAGAGGAAGACTCACAGAAGCTCGAGCCAAACGGACGCCAGTATATACTCAGTCTCCAGCATGAGCCTCCCCACCGGACCGAACCGGCTAGGTCAGGAGAACACATGCCAAATGCACATGGGCGAACGGCTCGGGAAACTTGAGCAACTGTTTGAAAGATTCGTCTGTCGCAAGAGCTCGGTTGTTGATCTTCCAGTCACTCCGTGCAGCCCGACGTTAGTGGACTCTTCCGACACGCAGTCCAAATTCTCTGCGACGGTATGTTCAGGCGACGAGAAGAGTATTTCCTCGATCGGAGACGGAATTGTGGGTCCTATTCTACCGTACGTACTGTCTGCGCAGCTAACATTCATCAGCTCGGTGCTCAAATGTGGAAGTCTGCACCTGCTATCCGGACTTTGCCAAGCAAACCGGAAAGCACACAGCCGTCGAGCTGCGATGCTACCCACCAATCACTAACAGCTTTACTACCTTCGCAACACGATGCTGATATCATATTCGAATCGTCCAATGGATGGATGATCTTGACAGGTATCTACAACGCGGCTAAAGACATCTACGTCAACAAGGACGAGCAATCATACGCGCTGGATATGGCTGTAGTGGCCAAGGAACGCTCGATCATTGTTGCTCGGACACTCCTCCACCTCGCAGTATGCATCAACTCACTACCGCCCGACTTCGATGAGTCTCGATTCAAGAACATATGGTCTCTGGATGCTACAATGCAGAACTACGTCACCACAGTCAATTCGTTGGTCACAAACGCGGACGAGAACATGCTCACACTTCATGGCCTCGAGTGCCTGATGCTGCTCGCCGTCTACCACATGAACAGCGCGAACCTTCGCCAGGCCTGGCTGGTTGTTCGGCGGGCTATGAACTTGGCGCACCTCATGGGTTTCCACCGGATCGTGCAACAGCCGGACTTGGACCCACCGTTGGCAGCGGTCAGCAATGCGAAGAGCTTGTGGCGGCACTTTGTCCATCTCGATCGGTACCTGGGGCTACATTTGCGGTTACCATTTGGGGCAGACGATGTCCACGTCTCAGACGATGCTGATCTACAGCTTCTCCACCGGGCAAGAATCAACGCACTCAGTCGGGAGATTGCAGACCTCGACCGCGACATCAACCCCCAATCGTACGCGAAAGCTCTGGCGCTGGATGAGAAACTGGAATGGAACATGCGTCAGATGCCGGCGGAATTCTGGGACGTACCCAACATTCCCTCGACAGCACGGTCGCCGGAGTCGTACGCAGCACTGGAGCGACTCATGGTGCAGATGTGGCACTTTGAATTGAAGATCTTCATCCACCTACCATACCTCCTGCGGGCCCCCCACGAGAGCCGGTACGAGTTCTCCAAAGTCACGGCGCTGCAGGCCAGCCGCAACGTGCTGATGCGGTGGTTCGCGCTGCGCAACGCCAGCATCACCCAGGCGTGCTGCCGGTTCGGCGAGATTGGCGTCTTCATTGCGGCAGTCACGCTTACGCTGGACATTGTCATCGAGCTCGCGATGAAGGAGAAGAGCGAGGTGCAGAAGACCAAAGGCACAGACTTTGCCATGATATGCCGGCTCATTGGCGAAATGGACAAGCTGGCCAAGGAATCGACGCGCGAGAAGATTGCGGGCCGCAGCGCCGTGGTGCTCAAGAAGATGCTCTCCTCGCTGGACCCGAGCAAGCAGGGGGCGGACGGCGCGCGCTTCACGGTCCCGTTCTTCGGCACCATGGTGCTCGAGTACAGGAAGCTGCCGGTGCGGCCCGGGTTCGATCTCGACTCGGAGCCGGGCAAGCGACTGAACGCGACGGGGCACCACCTGCCTGTTTTTTCTTTTGTGAGCAACGCGCTGTGGCCCATTGGGGAGGGCTGCGACGATCTCGATTGGGACATGGTGCTGTTTGACGGGCTGGAGGACCGCGACACGCAGGGCAACTGGATGTTCTAGCGGTCACAGGAACGACGACGACAGTAAGATGTCACGTGCCACGAACAGCGGTTCACGTCAGCTAACTGTGTGCAGTATTTAATACTGGATAAAGCACTACTTCCTACTCAACGTAGGGAACTAAGGTGCAATGAGTAGACGGAGTAGGGGCTGCGGGGGTGCAGGCCCGGCAAGAGCAAGCGTGCAGGCCCGGCAAGAGCAAGCGTGCAGCAGGCCCCGTTGTGGAGAGGTTAGCAGGGCGTTTGGGGCATGGGTTGGCGTTCTAGTTCGCATTGCTGGGTCTTCTGGAACATGATATCCCGGCGCGTGGCGAATCGGGACAGGCGCGACATACATAGTGATGGCGTTTACCATTTGCTTGAGAGGCTGACTATTTGTCTGTGTGTGCTCGGCGTGTGTGAGTGTGTGTGAGCGTGAGTGCAGGCGGCAAGCGAGGCGCGAGTGGCCGGGCCGAGAGCAGGCAGCGCAGGGCTGACGGCGGTGATTGGCGTGCGGGCATTCCTGCGGCGGCGCTCGTCGGTGAATCGGCTGGCGTCTCAACTCGGCGGGTCCTGGGCGCGGGTGGCCGTGGCGGGCGGACGAAGGCGGCGACTGGAGAGCGGCAGCAGACGCGCAGAGGGCGTGCGTGCGCGGTGATCTGCGCCGTGGGCGTGGGCGTGGGCGTGGGCGTCGTCGCCTCGGCGCTGGCAGCACACACGACCTCGCTGTGCTCGTCCCTGCTCCCTCCAACCCTCGCCCACTGCCTCGCGCCCCGACGCTCCGGCCCGCCTGCATGTCCGTCGTGCATGCCCCCGTGCACGCTCCGCCGCGAAGACTGTCTCGTAGGGCCTCCGCTTGCTGAGCGCCTTGGCCTCGCTCTCGCACCCGGCATACGCCTCGCACCCGCCGGCATGAGCACCATGGTCGCGCCCACGGCTACGGCCACAGCCACGGCCACAGCCACGGCCACAGCCACGGCCTCGCCCTCGCCCTCGCCCTCGCCCTCGCCCTCGCACCCGCCTGCGCCCGCGTCCGCCCCGCCGCGCGCCCTCAGCCTGTTCGAGGCCGTCGTCACCGCCTACCCGCCCGTCCTCGAGTCGCTGCTCGCCCAGCTGCCGACGCCCGCGCTGCTCGAGCTGTACCACACGTCGCCGCACCTGCGCCGCTTCCTGCGCGCCTACCCGCTGGCCTGGAAGACGCTGTCGTTCCGCCTGCCGCAGCCCGCCGTCGCCGTGGGCTCGCCCGGCAACGAGACGCCCGACGCCCGCGAGCGCCAGAGCAAGCAGTACGCCTTCGACGCCCTGCTCAAGCAGGTCGTCGCCCCCAACGGCGCGTGCATCACGAACCTCGACCTGTGCAACACGGCCGTCAGCGGCATCGCCCTCGTCGGCAGCGTGCTGGCCCCGCTCCTCGACACGCTGCAGCACCTGTCGGTGCGCGGCTGCAAGAATGTCTCCATCAAGTACCACATGGTGCCGTTCCTCGAGCCCTACACCCTCAAGGACGCCCCCTGGATGCGCGCCCAGCTGGCCCTCAAGAGCCTCTACACCTACCGCTGCCGCCACCACCGCCGCCGCCCCTACCTGCCGTCCTCGCTCGTGCGCCGCGACTCCGACTCGGACCCCACCCACCAGCTGATCGGCATCTGCCACGCCCTCGGCATCTGGACCGACACCGCCTGGTGCCCGACCCCCGCCGGCCGCTGCTACCGCCGCAAGGACTACCACGCCGGCCGCGCCGCCCCGCAGAACATGGAGGTCTGGGTGCCGTTTGACCGCCTGTGGCGCTCGAGCAACCGCCTGGGGCCCGTCGACGGCACCCAGCCCCTGGGCCGCCACGACGGCCGCCTGTGGGAGATTGCCGAGGAGGGCCTGGACGGCGAGCCCCTGGGCACCGACACCGGTGCCGCCGGAGAGGGCAAGCACGTGCCCGCACACGCCCGCAAGAGCCACACCACCTTTGTCGCCGACATCACCTGCGCCCAGTGCAACGACGTCATCCTGGAGCGCTGCGAGTCGTGCAGTGTGCGCATGCACTGCATGGGCTGCCGCAAGACCCTGTGTGCGAGCTGCGCCTTCAACCGCCCCATGCCCCGCAAGCGCGCAAAGACACGCCACTTCACGAACCTCGCCTTTGGAAACAGCATGGGCGCGCTGGGGCAGGGCTCTGCATCGACGTCGTCCCTGGACAGCAGGAGGCAGGAAGAGAAGGCTGAGAAAAACCGCTTCTGGTGGGCGCCCGGCGCTGTTCGATCCCCCAACCTCATGAACGAGAGCGCACACGACGACGAGGACTCTTCCGATTCTGAGGACACACTCAACAACGGTATTCCTGGGCCGCCAGCGCACAGGGACCCCCCCAAGCTGAACATGCACTGGTGCTGTCTTGAGCCCATCTTCTCTGGCGGCGGAGGCATCGCTGTGCTAGGCACTGGACTGGGCGGGAGAGGCGCAGATAAGATACGCGCCGCTCCTCTACCGCGCATAAAGCAGTACGAAGACCCCGACTTCTCGAATCAGCTGCGCCCTGTCGACTACATCCGCGAGCTGAAGAACAACGGCCTGTACGAATACGTTCTGGGCGAAGACGTCGACGTCCTCCAGTACCTGCAGCAGGACAGCATAGAGCTGCAACAGCAGACATGTCCGCGCGGGCTGTGCAACGACTGCTACCGCAGCTTCAGGTGGAAGGTGTCGTGTCGCGCCTGCAAGAATCCCATCTGCAAGGAGCACGACTTCGGCGCGCTCAAGGTCCGCAAGTGCGGGTATAGAGACCTGCACTCAGAGCGCGACCATGTCCGCGCACATACAGAACCGCCGCAGCTGCTGGTCATTCCAGAGTTCAACCCGCACAGGCCGAGTGAGCATCTCGAGCGCACACCGACCGCTTCGTCGCAGCTGGACGCCGTCTCGACGGCCGACAACGACTCTGAGTCGTCCGAAGGCACGCCCATGTCCCAGTCGCAGGTGCTAATGCCGCCCGTACCAGACATGTCCGCTTCATCCTTCACCCACAGCACGACCCCCGACCCCTTCACCCTGACCAGCTCGCTGTCCTTCGTGCCCGTCAGCTCCTCGCGCCCGCGCTCCCTCAGCGCGTCTGGCGTGCGCAGCCGCAACTCGGCCTCCTGGTCCAGTCCCCCCCGCGGCCTTCCCCCGACCTCGATATCCAACCCGCTCCCGCTGCCCTGCAATCCGCGCCACCCCGTCCAGTGGGAGGGGTGCGGCGCGTATTTCTGCCAGTACCCGCGGCCTGTGGGGGATAACCGCCCGCAGTGTCCGGCCATGATGAAGGAGTGCTCCGAGTGTCTGGTGTTGGTGTGCGAGGTGAGTCCCCTACTATTCTATTCCAAATAAACCCCCCTCCTATCTCAACTAAACAAACAACGAACAATGGCTAATTGCAACAGTCTTGCTCCACCGCAAACCCCTCCTGCCCCTGCACCTTCTGCGCAAACAACTTCCACTGCCCGACCTGCGCCCGCAAGCCCCCCGTGCGCGCCAAATGCCGCCTCGACGCCGAGCGCAAGGCCAAAGCCGATGCCGAGCTGCGCGCTCAGGCCAAACGTGAGAGAGACCGCCGCGAGCGCGGGAGGGCGGACGAGTTGGCCGGCGCGCTTTGTGAGTTTTTCGCTTGCCTGACGCCGGGGGACGGCGATGTGGGGGATGATGCGGGAGAGGAGGGCGAGGGTGCGGGAGAGGCGGGAGAGGCGGGCGAGGCCGTGTCCAGCGCAGACCTCACCGCCGATAGCCCGCTCGCGAGCCCAGACAGCATCACAGTCGTGACCGAGTTCGGCGTGCTGGAGGAAACAGGCAACGTGACTGTCATCTCCGCGGGTGCCCCGTATCTCGCCCCCGCTGCCGCCGCCGCTGACGCAGAGGCCTTTGCGCACTACGACGACGCCGACGCCTTCGCGCACTACAACGCCCCCGCGGAATACGACACCGTGGACGCGCTGGACGGCCCCGCGGTCGTCATGACCGAGGATACATCGTTGCCCCCTGCGGCACCTGTGCCGTATTGGCACGGCCACGGGTTCTCGCTGCAGCAGCATAGCGCGTGGGGCCAGGTGCAGACGGGGATGCAGATGCCGCAGCACAGTGCCTGGGGCCAGATGCACAGCCAGATGCAGATGGGGATGCAGATGCCGATGCACAGTCAGATGCACAGTTACCCCCCGGCGCCCGGGTTCGTCGCTTCGTACGCCGTGCCCGCGAATGCGCTGGCTGCGGATGTGGGTGTTGCGGGCGCCTCGCACTCGGACTCGCATGTGGCCTCGCACTCCCCGCCGCCGCCGACGATGCCGATGCCGATTGGAATGCCGATGGCGATGCCGCCGACGTCGATTCCGGGTTCGCAGACTCCGCCACCGCTGTCCGTGACGCCGCACACCGCGGCGTCCAGTGACGTCGATCACGATGCGGACGTGGACACGGACGACGTCCCGGACGAGGAGGGCGGGCTTGCGCCGGCGCTGATGACGCCGCTTGGGTCTGCCGCCGTGGAGGCTGGAGATGCACTTGACGCCTCTGCCACCTCTGTGGGAGCGGCGGTACTGCCGCTGGGGACTTGAGCGCGCCCCGCTGCGCTGCAACAAACGGCACATGTCGCACAAACACCAGGACATAGGATGTTTATAATGCCCTCGCGCCGCTGCTTCTGCATTCCTCAATGGCGAGCACACTCCAGACCGAGAAAGAAAGAAGGAAGAAAGCAAGAAAGAAAGAGAAACAGAACGAAGGAAATATAGGGCGGGGAGTTTCATGTGTCCCAGCGCAGCCCACGACGGTGCAGCTCTATCCCACGGGCTCTCCAGCACCAGCGGCTCACACAGTCGATTTCATAGCAGGCGCGTTTTTGGGTTTCGGTTTCGCGTTCGCGTGTTCGCATTGCGCGGTGGTATATCAGAATGTGCGCGGTAGTGTTGCTCGGGTGTGCCTCACGGCTCGTATACGATGGTGGCGCTGTACGGCGAGACGGTGTAACGGCAGAACATTGAGAACGGCACAGTGGTGTAAGAATGGCAGGATGTTGGGAATGGCATAGGCACAGGCATGGGGTGTTTCGGGATCCAAGTTGGGCATTTAGCTGGCATCTGCTTTGAGCGAGTGGGAGCGTCGGGTTTAGCATCTCAGGGCGTTTTAGTGTAGATTGGAATCTGGAATCTGGAATCGCAAGGGGTGGGTTGTTGACGCGTTCGTTTACTCATATGTTCGTCACCTCATCTGTTCATCGCCTCACACGTGTCTTGCATCCACCCCCCAGTCCACGCACCGTCTCACAGACTCACAGACTCCTCAACCTGTCTGCTCACCCTCTATGTATTCACCGGCAGCGCGATACATACACGTCCTCCACTCTCGTAGTAGATCGTTCCTGGCCGTCTGGCCGTACTCTACGTCCTCTCTCCGTCGCCACCTATTCAGCCCATAGCGCAGCGAAGCATACCATGGACCTAGGCAGTCTACAGCCGCGATTCACACACCATCAACGGCAGTCCTGTTATGTGTCTGAGTATCACGGCATTGGGTCACGGCGGTGGACGATCGACTGCAATCTGAATACTTTTGCATTAACCCCGCGGGTCCGCGGGGCCTTGTCTAGCTAACCATGGCGCGTGGCTCGGCCTGCCCTGGGCGACGCACGACCGCCCGGACGCTATCCGACCACTCGGGTCGTAAATCGTAAAACACGCCTTGCGCCTCTGCACCCACTACCACCTAGTTCATCTGCTTGACCAGCGCGTTGATGAAGTGCTCGCGGTTGCCGAGGTCGCCGCCCTCGATGAAGTGCTTGAACTTGCGCGGGCGGAAGCCGCCGGTGGGCGACGACAGCTTGAAGGGCCACAGGAAGTTGGCGGCCTGCTTGAAGTTGGGGCCGACGGTGTAGATCTCGTGGATCAGGTCCTCGACGCAGACGATGCCGTAGGCGCCGAGGGTCTTCTCGATGACGTCGTTGTCGGTGATGGGGAGGCGCTGCTTGTTGACCTTGGCGTAGCCGCGCTTGTAGACGAGCTCGCGCACCGTCTTGAGGTTGGGGTAGCCGTAGGCGACGAAAGGCTCGACGATCTTGAGCATCTCGGTGGTGGCCTTGGTCAGGCGGATGAAGACGCCGTTGTTGATCTGGAGCAGGCGGAGCAGCTGCAGGGTCTTGCGCTTCTTGGGGTCGATCTTGTTGATACCCTTGATGCGGACGACGAAGGCGAGCTTGGACTCGGCGGGGACGAAGAGCGAGCCGTCGCGCTTGGCCTGGCGCTTGGACTCGATGATGTCGCGCTCGGCCTTGACGTACTCCTGGTGGTACTTCTCGGCGCGCTTGAAGATGGTCTCGCGCTTCTGCTTGTTGGCCTAAGGGAGTCTTAGCCAACTGGGTACTCCTATCTGCTTGCGCAGGTCGGGGGAGTTCATCGTACCTCGCGCTTCTTCTGGAGGTCGGCAGCCTTGCTGTCGGTGGCCTTCTGAGAAGCCTTCTGCTTCTTCAGCACCGACTCGGGGACGGCGATGTCATTGTGGGTGGGGACGCTGGCGGGTTAGCAGTTGTTAATGATAGAAGATTTGGGTGCTTACGATGAGCGGGCCATTGTGCTGGTGGTTAGTCGGCTTGTCGTTGTCGAGGAAGCTGGAGAGAAGTTCGCAGTCGGAAGTCTGCGAATTTGAGGGCCGCACACACTACGCCCAATCGGGGCACTCAAGCGACGACAACGACCCACTAGCGCGTCCCGCCCGTCAGCGCGCAGACGGCTGTGCGTTTTTCTGAGCTCCAACTGCGACGGCGAATTGTTTCGCCATCAACTCACGCAGAACACCCCTACAGCAATGGCAAGAGGCGGTGGTCGTGTAAGTGGTCGCAGCCGTCACGTGTCGCGGCGCTATGGCTAACCCTCGCAGGGCCGCGGTCGCGGTGGTAAACGAGGCGGGCGCGGCGGCGGCGGCGGTGGGCGCGACACCAGGTCGGAGCCGTGGTCGGAGATCTCGCGCAAGAACGAGCTGTTCGAGAGCTACTACCGCAAGGGCGGCTTCATGGAGGAGCCCGAGTTCGAGGAGATGTGGGCCGCGCTGCAGACGGACCTGCCCAACAGCTTCCGCTTCACGGGCACCAAGTCGGACGCGCTCGCCGTGCGCGAGATCTTCAAGTCGCGCTACATCCCCGCCATCTCCGCGCAGACCTTCGAGGGCAAGCCCGTGCCGCCGCCCGAGCCCGTCAACGCCTTCCCCAACGAGCTGGTGTGGCACATGAAGACGCACAAGAAGGTCATCCGCCGCCATGCCGCCTTTGCCAACTTCCAGAAGTTCCTGGTCGCCGAGGCTGCGTCCGGCAACATCAGCCGGCAGGAGGTCGTCAGCATGATCCCGCCGCACTTTTTGGATGTTAAGCCTGGCCTGGTCGTGCTCGACATGTGCGCCGCGCCCGGCAGCAAGTCGGCCCAGCTGGCCGAGATGATCCACGGCGACGAGGAGGAGCGCGTGCGCCGGGCTGCCAATGGCGAGGACGTCGGCAGCGGCGCCGACGGCGACTACAGCGACGACGGGCGCTCCACGGGGCTGCTCATCGCGAACGACACCGACTACAAGCGCGCCGGCATGCTGGTCCACCAGGTCAAGCGCCTCAACTTCCCCAACCTGATCGTCACCCAGCACGACGCCTCCATCTTCCCGTCGATTGAGCTGCCCACCAAGGCCGGCGAGAAGAAGCAGTATCTGAAGTACGACCGCATTCTGGCTGATGTGCCCTGCTCCGGCGACGGCACAGCCCGCAAGAACCCCAACGTCTGGCAGAAGTGGACGCCCAAGGACGGCCTCGGCCTGCACAACCTGCAGCTGCGCATCCTCTTCCGCGGCCTGCAGATGCTCAAGAAGGGCGGGCGCATGGTTTATTCGACTTGCAGCATGAACCCGGTCGAGAACGAGGCGGTTGTCGCCGCTGCTATTGAAGCATGCGGAGGTGTCTCCAAGGTCCAGCTTGTGGACATGCCCGACCACCTGCCGAACCTCAAGCGCCGACCCGGTCTGAACACCTGGAAGGTTCTCGACACGTCGTCTGTCGCTGGCAGCAACGACAAGACGGCGCACATGTTCACCAGCTGGGAGGCGTTTGAGAAGGCCAAGGCCAAGTACGCCGTCGAGGAGCCGGAGCGCAGCTTCTCGCAGAAGGTCTCCAAGGGCTGCTTCCCCCAGATCGTCCCCAGCCCGGAGGAGCGCATCCCGCTCGAGCGATGCATGCGTGTGTACCCCCACCTCCAGGACACGGGTGGTTTCTTCATCGCCGTCATCGAGAAGCTTGACGACATCAAGATTGCGCAGATCCAGAACCCCGAGAACGCCGCCAAGGCGAAGAAGCAGGAGGAGAAGTCCTCGGTCCCGACTCCCGAGGAGAACGTCATCGAGGCCGATGCCACCAAGGACACGGAGAGCCTGAAGCGCAAGGCGGAAGACGACGACGAGTCCGCCGCCGCGAAGAAGACAAAGACCGAGGAGTCCGAGACTGGCACCGCGCCCGCGTCCGAGGCCGCGACCCCCGCTGTCTCGACCCAGGTCGCCAAGCTCAAGCCCGAGAAGCAGGACCAGAACAAGGAGTACTTCGAGTACCTCTCCCCCACCGACGAGACCATCGCGCGCATCATCGACTTCTTTGGCATCTCCGACCGCTTCCCGCGCGACCGCTTCATGGTCAAGAACAAGGAGGGCCTGTCCCTCAACAAAATCTACTACACCTCGGGCTTCGCCAAGACCATCATCAACGCCAACAAGGACCGCGGCATGAAATTCATCCACTGCGGCGTCGTCATGTTCGTCGCCCACAAGATCAAAGACGCGCAGTACATGCACGCCCCGTGGCGCCTGCAGTCAGAGGGCATCACGATCCTAGAGCCGTGGGCGAGCAAGCGCATCGTCACATGCACGCAGAAATCCACGCTCAAGCAGCTCGTCGCCGAGATGTTCCCCAAGCTGCCCAAGGAGGGCGCCCACGGGCTCGGCGAGGTCGGCGACCAGCTGCAGGCCATGGACATTGGCTGCTGCTTTGTCCGCGTCGAGGCCGATCCCGCGCAGGACATCCCCTTCCGCATGGTGCTGCCGCTGTGGCGCCACCCCGGCAGCGCCAATATGATGGTCGACAAGGACGACCGCAAGGCCATGCTGCTGCGGCTGTGGGGCGAGACGGACACGGAGATTATCAACCATGTGGCGGACAAGGCGCGGCGCGAGGCCGAGGAAGAGGCGCAGGTGGAGGTCGAGGACGCGAAGGCGGGTGTGGTCGAGGGCGAGGTGATGGAGGTGGATGTGGATGAGAACGGCGGGGTGGCGGTGGACGCCGCGGCGTAGGGGCGATATAAAGGCATGAGGCGGCGTTTGATTACTACATATCCTCACATATTCACCAGAACATCTTGTGCAACTACACATTCTCATACAGAATCGCATCTTCACGTATTGAGCACACCGGGCTCCAATTCTTTGCTTCCACGACGTGCTAGCCAAAGCACGATCTGCATTGATTATATATCCTTTCTAATCCTTCTTCGCCCCCAGCACCTCCTTCACGACGGCAATAACCTGTGCATGCACCGACTTGGGCGCGGCGATGATGCCCTTGTTCTCCTTGAGGGTCCGCCCGACGCCAAAGTTCAGCGGGCGGCCAAACGCATCCGAGACCTCGCCGCCGGCCTCCTGCACCAGCACGACGCCCGCAGCATGGTCCCAGATCTTCTCCTCGTACGTCTTGCTCGTCGGCAGCCGCAGGTACAGGTCGCCCGCGCCGCGCGCAATGGAGCAGTACTTGGCCTGCGAGTCCATGCGCACCGACGGGCGCGTGATGCCCAGTTTTTGTGCAATGGCGGCTTGGTCTGAGTGCGAGCTGTGGCCGGCCTCGACGGACTCGCAGAAGGTGGCCTGGGCGACGTCGGGGAGCGGCGACATGGTGATGGGGGAGGGGGGCGCGAGGGCGGCGGCGGTGAGGGCGCGGCTGGTGGCGCCGTGGCCGCGGACGGCGCCGAAGAGAACGCCGTTGGCGGTGGAGGACGCGTCGGAGCCGATTTTGGCGTCGAGCGGGGCCTTGTCGTCGATGGGGAGGTTCGGGGCGCCGATGACGCCGACGGTCGGGATGCCGTCGACCATGAGGGCGAGGCACACGGCGTACTGGCCGCCGCGCAGGAAGCCCTTGGTGCCGTCGATGGGGTCGAGGGCCCAGATGCGGCCCTTGTTGCCGCCGTTGGAGGCGCCGCCGTCGAGGGCGGCGAGCATGTCGTCGGCGGACTTGATGGGGCCGCCGATGGAGGCTTCGGCGGCGGCGTCGGAGAGCTTCGCGGCCTGGACGAGGTCCCAGACGAGGGACTTGAGGCCGGTGTTGGCGCGCAGGTCGTCGGCGTCCTCCTCGCCCACGACGTCGTCGTCGGGGAAGGCGGACTTGATGCTGGCGATGATGAGGGCCTGGGCGCCGAAGTCGCCAATGGTGACGGGCGAGCTGTCGGTCTTGGTGAGGGTGCCCTTGGTGTGCGACGCGTAGACGCTCTTTGTGAGGATAGACGCGCGCTGGACGGCCAGCAGGGCGAGCTCGAGCTCCTTTTCGTAGGCCATGGTGTGCAGCGAGCGGTTTGCGTAGATGGCGGGGGCGGGGCTGGCGGGCAGGTGCTGCTTGATGTGGAAGATGCGGGCGGCGGTGCGGTAGAAGGTGGTGGGCTGGAGCAGTGCGGACGCCAGGATGACGGCGGCGAAGAAAAAGTAGCGGGCGGGCGACGCTGGGGGCATTGGAGCAGAGCTGCGCGGCGGCGTGGGCTGTCGGGCGCAGTGGACCCTGGCTTGCGACAGGCCGTCGGAGCTCCGCTCGGAGGTTTGCGCTTTGGGCACGACGGGCAACGGGCAGCGCGGGTGCTGTGCCAACGCCCGCCTCGTCGTCGTCATTGCACGCCGTCGCCTGCATCACGCCGTCGCACTCCCCCCCCCCCCCCCGACCCTACCCATCAGCATGACGACACGGGCCGAGTCGCCGCCAGCGCTGGCCACCACCAAGCGCAAGTTCCACCGGCTGCTCGACAACCTCACCGCCAGCACCGCCAGCACCGCCAGCACGTCGACGGCCTCGCTCAACAGCACCCTCTACGCGTCCAGCCACAATGCATCGACCGGCTCGCTGTTCCGCTCGGGCTCGCCGGAACCCGTAGCCAAGCGCCCGCGCAGCTCCGAGTCCATGGTCGACCGCCAGCGCCACGTCTCCGAGGGCCAGGCGCGCATCCAGGCGCTCAAGGACCAGCTGCTCACCCCCAAGCCCAAGGGCACCATGCGCGTCGTCGGCACACCGGCCCAGCAGCTGGCTTCGACGCCGCGCAAGGCCCCAAACTTCCAGCCGTACAGCCAGGAGCTGTTCCTCGCCCGCCTCAAGACGTTTGCCGACGTGCGCAAGTGGACCTCCAAGCCCGACGCCATCAGCGAGGTCGAGTGGGCGAAGCGCGGCTGGACCTGCGACACGTGGAACACGGTGGCATGCAAAGGCGGCTGCGAGAAGCGCGTGGCTGTCAAGCTGCGCCCGAAGCGGAAGAGTGCCGACGGCCAGGACATTGACATGAGCGAGGACGTCGAGCACGACGTCGAGCCGTCCCTCGTCTCGCGATACGCGGCATTGATCGTCGACGGACACTCGGACGACTGCCTGTGGAGGAAGACGGGCTGTCAAGGTACGCCGCCCCGCTCAGCCCGCCCCCAATACTGACTCCCGCAGACGACATCTACCACATCCCCATCGCCAGCCGCGCCAAATCCTCGGCCGAGCTGATCTCGCGCTACAACTTCCTCCTCGCCATCTCCCCCGACCTGCCCCTCCCCCAGAACATCACCTACCCCTCCCCGCCCGTCGAAACCCTCCTGGCCCGCCTCCCCCCTTCCCTCTTCGCCGCCAGCACCCCGACCGCCCCGCCCTCCACCCCCGCCGAACGCACCGCCTTCGCCTTTGCGCTCTTCGGCTGGACCGGCGTGCGCAGCTCGCGCATCGCCCTCGCCGTGTGCAACCACTGCTTCCAGCGCCTGGGGCTGTGGCTGAGCGCCGACACGCGGCTGCGCGAGATGAGCGCCAAGCTCGACGTGCCGCGCGACTCGCTGCGCCTGAACCTGCTCGAGTCGCACCGCGAGCACTGCCCGTGGAAGAACGGCGCCGTGCAGGGGAACCCCGCCGACGGCCCCATCGCGCACATGCCCGCCTGGCAGACGCTCGAGTACATGCTGCTCGGCGCCCGCCGCAACAAGGACCTCCCACGCATCCCGGACGGCACTCACGCCCACGCCGCCCACGCCCGCAACAACGACTCGATGGATCTCGGCAGCGACGCGACCTTCCCGCGCGACTCGGCCGAGAGCACGCGCGAACCCGGGTACAATGACCAAGGCGACGCCGAGAGTCTGACCAACAAGTGGCGCAAGTTCAAGGCCAAGCTGAAGCGCAGCTCGAGTAAGCGCAGTTTGAAGAGTGTCAAGAGCGCGAAGAGTGGGAGGAGTGCGTGGTCGGGGCGGGGGGAGGGCGAGGGCGAGGGCGATGAGTGATGGCGAGGGTGGTGAGTGATGGATGACAGGGCGGGCGAGGGCGAGGGTGATGAGTGACGGGCAAGGCGATGAGTGACGGGCAGGACGATGAGTGATGAGTGACGGGAGGCCGCTGAGTGATGGGCTTTTGTGATTTCGCCTGATTTCTGCCGTAGATACCCTTAGCACATCTATTCCTACATGTATTGCAGCCAATTCCGAGCACCCTCGTACCCCACGTATAGTACACCGCCCATGCATATGATACAGACACGCATTTTGATTCATGACACCTTCTTGTTCTTCAGCTTGATGGTCTCGCCGTTGACGAAGATGCCCTTGCCCTTGTACGGCTCCGGCACGCGCCACTTGCGGATCACGGCCGCAAACTGCATCACGACCTCCTTCTCCGCGCCCTCGAGCAGCAGCCGCGTCGGCTGCGGCGTGCTCGCCGTGATGCCCGCCGGGATCCCCAGCTCCACCGGGTGCGAGTACCCGACCTTCAGGTTGACGTATTTCTGGCCGGGGAACGCGGGCGCCACCGTCGTCGCCGTGTCCTCGACGCTCGCGCGGAACCCGACGCCGACGAAGCGCAGGATCGCGCTGTGGCCTTCGCTCACGCCCAGGATGTGGTTCTGGAGGTACGCGCGCGTGGTGCCTGGTCGGTCGGATTAGCTGGGTTGGGGTGTGCAGGGGGGGCAACGTGTACCCCACATGGCCTTGGCCTTCTTGTCGGTCTCGTCCTCGAGGCTCAGCGTCATGGTCTGCTGGTCAAGGGTGATGTAGGGCGGGATCGCCATGGACAGTTCGCCGAGCGGGCCCTTGATGTGCGCGGTGCTCATCGACTGGGTGCGGGCGCCCTTTGCGCCGACGGCTCGCGAGGGCACGATGCTAAAGGTGACGCCGGGCGGGACGGAGAGCGGCAGCGAGCCGATCTTGGAGGCGCATCGCGCGGTGGTGGTGAAGGGTCTGGGGGCCGTGAAGCGCGGCAGGGCGAATGTCGGGATCGAGTCGGTGGGCTGGGGCCTCGGGGCTGCGACGGCGCGCGCGCACCGCCGGCGGGCTGGGGCGAACATGGTGTGGGTCGGGCAATTGGAGTTGGCGAAGTTTCTGGGTGATGCGGAGATGCGAAGTTGAGGCTGCCCTGCGGTGCTTGGCCAATGAGAGGCGCGCCAGCCAATCGTCCCATCTTCGCGACTTCCTGTGAACCTCGTCCGCGTGTTTACTCGTCACATCATGTTTTTCTGCGAGCTGCTGTGTACTGCTGTATCGAATTCGAATTGATCTTGCGGCTTCTGCGGCTGCGCCAATTGCTCACCGACTGACTGCTACCTCTCACTACAGATTGTGCTCTCACCCGTGCTCTCACTCAGACGTCGAGCTGCGACGGGATACCGCTGCGACAAGTCTCTCTCACTACTTCATGCCTCGTTGTTGCAGTCCAACGGGTACTCTGATCCTCCGCTTCAAACTCTCTAGCCTCCTTTGCAATCTGCTCTAACCTCAAGATTCTGCTCTTCCACCTACTGACAGCTTTTATCGACCTACCGCCGTCTTCTGCTTCGATTCATCCACTGCTGGATCGATCGGCAGTATGAGACCCACGAAGATCATGCTCGCTGGTCTGCTGCAGTGTGCACTGGCCCAATATCACTCGCCAGCAGCTACCGTTAACCTCGACACTCTATTCCAGCACACCACCTCCAGAAATCACAAGGTAATCTCACAAGCCGTCGACTTCGTCGTTTCAATGCAGACAGCGCCAACGTGCACACGCATGGCTGCATCACATCTCATGAATGAATGCAAACTCCTGGAACATGCACCGGACTTCGCGAAGAGTCGACCAGAAGCGTATTTGGACAACGTCAAGACTGAATACGCCGCCAAGCTTGCAGTGTGCGAACTCCTGAGTGCGCAGCCTCCAAGCAGCGCTTCGCCGCCACCGCACTGCGACATTCTTGTCCCTTCAAGTCGAGCATGCAACAGAGGGAGTTGGTGGTCACAGGCGCCTCCCAATACCGACAAACAGTGCTACCCCGAGTACAAGGACTATCAGTACAGCCAGTGTCTCAAGACACTGCAATCTTCGCCACAGTACTGGACGTCCTTCAGCAATGCCCGACAAAATGCCGTCATCATGTGTCAGGCCAGCAGGGATGCCATTGAGCGCGAGAACCACCTCGAGATATTCAAGAATCTGACCCAAGTCATCGGCGTGGTGTCTTCTAACATAAAACACACCACTGACGAATACGCGGCTCTGTTGCAAGATCAAAAACGATTCGCAGATGAGCTTCGCAAGACCCACATCCAGTTCGAGCAGGATGTTGCAGCAGTTCAAGAGAGAGCGCTAGCCACGGTCAGCAACCTGGACGACAAATTCCATACTTTTATGGAAGGCTCCATCTCCCAACTCGTCACCGCACTTGCTGACAGTCAGAACGCTGAGCTCGTTCGCATACGACATGAAATGCAGACATTCTCACAAGACATGATTGCTGAGAACTCTGAGCTTGCAAAGTCACTCACTACCGAGCTGCAAAAACATCACGACCGGGCCACCATAAGCCTGCAGCTCAATCACGCAGCTCAGGTGGATAGTTATGAGGTGCTGTCTGGCTATATGAGCAATGTTCAAACCGCCGCCAGTACGATCAACGATACTGCGGAATCTTCTCTGGCAACGATTGTCACCATCGCACGTCAGCTAGACAGTCTATCAAGCAGAACTGAGCACATTGCCAGAAGCTTCGCCTTCTTCGGTAACCTGCCACGGTTTGTGGCGTCCCTGGCCCGCGGCCTGATCGCAACAACTGGGGCAGTTTTCATCCTTGTCTTGCTCTACCAGTTCAGCAGACGGCTTGCTATTTATGTCGCTGGTGCCGGCAGTGCTGCATATTTTCTCTACTTCTGCGGCGTTTACGAGCTTCTGGCCCTCATACCTGCTCACGTGTCTGAGCCTCATCGGCTTTTGTCGTCAGACCAGGTCTATAATCTCAGTGCGACGCAGAAAGGCGCTGGCGCCGTTATGGTCTTATGGCTTGCTACATACCCGGTCTCGCGCATCAGCACAGCCATCAGCCACGCCTTTATCCACGTCCTCGGCTCGTATTGGGTACGCCAGTACAGCAATGACGACGGCACATGTCTTTTACCGAGCGTCGAGATTCCTCGCATGGTAGCGCATCGGAAGATCAACACGCTCGAGACCTGTATCAATTATCGAGAGACGTCACTTCCGGTCGAGCCATGACGGCGGCGCGTTGCGAACAAGTTCAGCGATAACAACCACATTCTTCTATACCGGTCATATACTCTAAGTTATACTTCGCAATCATCTGCAACACCATCGACATATCGCGCAAGCATCGACATCTTATCTTTTCGCCTGCGTTTATGAGCACGACAACTTCTCGGCGGTAAGAGGGTGTGCTATTTGATTACCATGGGTCAATTCGAATTCTAGGCGCTATTTAGGTATCATGCGATTACCGTGCATCTTCCAAGGAGGTTCAGCTTATCTAACTATCAATATTATCTCATCATATGCCACTGAATACTGTCCTGCATGCAACATGACCCATCTCACTCCGAGTCACTCAGCTCCTCAATCCGCCCGCTCCTATGCATCTCCTCAACCGGGTTCTTCACATCCACAACCCCCGTCTTCTTCAGCCGCTCAAACAACACAAACAGCCTCTCCGCCTCCCTCTCCTTCTCCTCTTGCGTCATCTCCGGCATCTCCACGGGCGCCTCGCGATCCAGCCTCTGTCCCGTAATCGGATTCACGGGCACGCCGCCACTGGCGCCCTCGCCCGCCTCCTTGATCGCACTCGCCGGCATGGCAATGTTCTTGGACAGCAGGAACCCCGACGCGAACCCGTACCCCACGTTCGCCACGTACGCAGCCGCGTCCTTGCCAGACAGCTCGAACATGAACGACGCCACCGAGTCGCGCAGCGCGGGCGTCTGCGCGGCCGTGCTCAGGTTCAGCAGTCGGCTGGGCAGCGAGCTGGTTTTGCCCAGCGGCTGCGCGCGGTCCGTGTCTGACGGCAGCAGCTTGGATTGCATCACGGTGTGCACGTCTGCGGGGGCGAGTTCGTAGGTGCGCCGCAGCAGGGTGAAGAGCGGGGAGATGGTGGTGTCGAGCTCTTGCGCGGGGTAGGCGAGGGTCGCGGCGTCGAGGATGGTGATGAGGCGGGTGGCGTGGAGGGCGGGGGACGCGGTGGGGAAGATGGCGGCGTGGAGGGCGGGGTCGTGGGCGTGTGTTGGCGCGGCGGCGGAGCCTTCTTCGCGGACGAGGTTGAGGAGCGCGTTGATCAGGAAGGAGACGGGCGCGTCGAGCGGCTTGGGCGGGGGGTCCCGGCGCAGGAGGATTTTGAAGATGTTGGGGATCGTGGGGGTGAAGTGCTGCGAGAGGTCCGGGTGGAAGTGGGTGGTGTTGAAGAGCAGTTTGAGGGTTTCGGAGAGCGCCATGAGGTCCATTGGTGCGGTGTGCTCTTGCGAGGGCTGGCGCGGCTGGGTGTAGCGGTCTGCGTGGCGCTGGATGGCGGCGTTAATGTTGTCGGCGAGGTGGTTGTCGGTTACGAGCTCGGTGTAGTCGAGTTTGGCGTCGTAGGTTGTCAGGAACAGGATACGGGAAACCAGGAACTCGTCATCGATGCTCTCGCTCTTCAAGTCGTCAGTACGTCTGCAAAGTACACAAGAGGCAGTCATGTGCTTGCCTGGAGTCTCTCAGCGGCGTCCGGGCCATGCCCAAGATCGATCACGATCTGGCGCGCCTTTGGCTGCAGGAGCAGGGCGTTGGCCATGCACCTGAGCGCCTCTTGCGACACTGCCACGTCTTTCTCCTTGAAGGCATAGCGGCCTAGTGTCCGTAGACCCTGAACAGGTCACCTTTCGTCCTTGAGTGCTCGGCGAGGCCATCATACGTCTTGAGTGAAGATCGGGTCCGCATTCGTAGGATCGCGCCCGTACACTTTGAGCTGCTCGAGCTGCTGCTGCCGTTCTATGCAGCTTGTTAGTGGCAAGTTCCTGGAAAACCCCCGTGTGGCGTACGTTGCGCGGACAGCGCAGGCGCATCAAGATCCGCCTTCAGGTCGGTGAGTATCTTGGTAACATGGTCAAGCTTCGCTGCAATGTATCAGTAATAGTAGAGAGCCGTGCATGAAGGAGGCTTGACGCACCTTTGCCCGACTTTTGTGATAACATCGTGGTGAGTGTGGAAGATGGTAGGCAGAGGAAAGGAGGCTCGAAGATTATACGTAGGTGGACCTTGCTACAGATCCCGCGGTACTTTCGTACCTAGGCTAGGATGATCAAGGTGCCCCACAGTGGGGAGGACCCGCACCTTCTACTGCGGCCAGACGTGAGAGAGGTGCCACAAGCGCAGGTGGATTTTGGATATTGGGAATTGAGAGATGCTCGCGTTTGCTCACGATGGGTGACGTTGGAATGGTGACGTTGAATTGGGCGACGTCAGACGTAATGCGGGCTCTGAGTGCGCTGCATCTGACCGCGATGTGCGGTATACTTCGTACTGTAATTTCAGACCGGCGCGCTTGATCACAGGATGAGCATGTTCCGTGTTGCACGACTCTCGGAATACTGATATGTTTGCTCAAATGACACGTCCCCGGTCCAACGGATTCGCCATCGATTCGAGAATGCGCTGGGGCTGAAGCGCCGGGCAACCACTTAACGCGTGCGGGAAGGCGCGTTCGCGCGGCAACGTTAACGCGTCGAACGTGCCGCTCGACCAAGCTTCTCAGCCCTGGGTGGCATACAGCAACCACCACCTCGACTGTCGCTTCGATCCGCGTATCTGCGCCCAGCTATGCGAGCCTGATCTTCTGGTTTCGTTTTTGTTTCGTCTGCGTTGGTTTCCAGCATAGCCATGGTGTTGTCCAAGTTCGAATCGCTCTTTGTTCGCCCGCCCACTCCACCCAAAGACGTCGAAGACAGCGACAAGGACGTCGACATCGACGAGACGGTCCAATTTCTCGACGATCCGTTTGGCGAGAAGCCCGCACAACCAAAGGCCGTTGTAAGAGTAGCTGTGAAAAAGCTGCTCAACACGCCAGACCAGTCGCCATCTTCTGATATCAGCATACCGTCCAGTTCGGCGAAGAAGAGGGTCAACTTCGAGGTCCAGACATGCGTCTCGCCGTATAAGAAAGCTGTCATAAAGTCGTGGACACCTACACGCAGCTCGCCGCTGCGTCCTCTGCCGCAGACACGCGTATCACTACCGCTCAAGTCGATCCTCAAACCCACGGACGCAGCATCCACACCAACACCAAACGACGAAGGCGCCGCCGCACACCAATTCAAAACATTCGCAGAGATGCTGGAGTCTATAGTGAAGCAGCTGGCTCAAGGGGAGCGGCCGTCGCGGCTGGATGCATATCACTCGTTGCAGCGCACCATGCAGGCCTACGACAAGATACCAGACGAGCAGGCGCTGAAGAACAAGATGTCCCTATTGGCACAATTCATCCGGCGAGATACACAAGCCATCAGCCCTACGGGCAGCGGACTGGACTCGCAGCTCATCGGTCAAGCGCTGAAGCTCCTTCTGGCGCTCTTTCGAATACCAGACTTGAGTGCAGCTATGGACGACGAATTCAGCTCATACATGGTCGAACGGAGTATTCAAGTTCTCACAGATGCTTCAGTATCGAAAAGCGTGGTCAACACACATCTGGCAATGCTCATGCAGCAGAATTTCCGTCCAAAGATAATGACTGGGCCGCGTGTGGAGAAGATTATGGATGGTCTGGACACAATACAGGACCGAGTAAAGGGTTTCTCAGTCCAAGCATATCGCCTGCGTATATACAGGAAGCTGATTCAACAACGACCGGACCTCATGATCAGACATACAGAGCGGTGGTTCAAACACACCTTCAAGGCCTTGGTTTCAACCCACAAGGATATCTATCAAAGCGCCCTCGACACCGCCATCGCCGCTGCAAAACTCCTCGGGCATGATCGGTCTGTGGCTAAGTCGGTCCTCGCTGTCTTGAACAAGGTTAGGAGCGACGGCGAGACCACTCTAGCCAGAGTAATGGCACAGGAGTTACAAAAGATGCTCGACGGAGATAACCCATCTCTTGTACCTCAAATCTGGTCGGCGGTCACGGGACTGTTGCGGGATCACTTCGACATCAAGCTCTTCACGGACCTCGAGGAGTGGTTGAAGGTGTTTGAGAAGGCGCTCAAATCCGAGGACGACCAGGTCAAAATTCATGGAAACATAGCGTACGGCTTTCTGCTCTACGCTGTGAATCCATCTGAAGAGACAGCCAAGGTCTGGTCGAAGTTCCTGTTGAATGTCCCGCTCCAGCAATTTCAAAGACGAGGATCGACGAAGAAGTCGGAGCGAGATGCAATCTTCTGCGGATACAACACACTGCTTTACTATGCATTCCGCCCTACCGCCAGCCACGAGCAACTCGACCGATTCTGGACCGAGTTTGTGGTGGGCTTCTGGACTCCAGTAGTACATCAGTCGTCGCCCATACAAGCGGCTCTCGCGTGTCGTCACGTCTCAGCCCTGCTGAGCGGTTCTCGGAACCCCTGGAATGCACAAAGAGCTTTGGATCTCAGATTTCAGGTCATGACGCAGCTCTCTGAAGTTCCCCTCGTAGACCCGCGATGGGTCCGCAGATCGATATCGACCGTCCTGAAGTTTGTGGAAACCTTGCTTGATACAACGGCCTGGTCCAACGGGCCCCCAGAGGATGATCCGATAAAGACTATGTGGTTTGCTGTCCTCGACTCATTGGTCGAGGCAAGCAGCAAAGAGGTCATGGCATCGACTGAGAGCAAGGATGCCATGGCGCACATCGTCAATCTTCTCCGCCGCGTGTGGGATCGACATACTGCCCAGCTAGCTGTGCCACAGCACAAGGAGGACAGCTGGGCAGACAAGTTCTGCTTTCTGGTCGAGAGTGTGGTGCAAAAGCTTGGTGCATTACGATTCGTGGACAAATGCTTGACTAGGAACAGTCAAGATGAGTTTGAGGTCGCATCAACCCCTTCGTTCCGATCCCGGCTTAATGGAACTCGAACTTCGCCACTGTTGTACCTCGTCGACCTCCTAATGAACCAGTCAGAAGGCAAGCTTTCGGACTCAATTCGCCTGCGCGCAATGAAGCTGGTCATTGAGCCTGGATTCAACGCTCAGAAAACCCGCCTCAGCAAACTTGAACTACTTCGAGACTGCGCTACGATTGTCGATGGTTCGATAAAAGCAGCCGTGGCCCTTGATTTCTGGTCGCAGATCGCAAAACTACTAAAGCTTTCTATCGAGCAGCAAGTGCCTGACCCCAATGAGCGAGAATCACGCCAGCTGGGTAAAGAGTACGAGGTCACGGTGGAGCTCCTGAGCCTAGGTTCCGATCATCTGCTTAGAACGTCGCAGGGACTCCAGGTTCTTTCCGCTTTCATCACTACGGTTCGGAAAGAAGCTGGAGACGGCGCGCTTGTCCTGGCGGTGATCGAACGGGTTTCAGAGAATGTATTGGCCAGTGTCACCGACAAGTGTTCATGCTTGCCCTACACAAGTACGCTTCTGCAGAATCTTCCGAGTAAGACCATCAGCAGGCGGGTACTTGATCAGGGGAGGCAGACTCTGTGGCCGTCTTCCCCTGCGGGAGCACGCAATCACGACTTCGATCCTTACAATCACCTGTACAGCGTGGTGAACTCTGCAGGTTCTGCGGCATACAACGAACTCGGCACCGACAACGTTGAGTCAACTAGGGATTTCCTTGTTGCTTTGGGGGTATCGATCAAGAACTGCTCGACTTCGTTACTTGCGGTCTACTTGCGCAAAGTACAGGAAGTGATTCGGACGTGGGTCGAAGACCCTCAGAGGAAGTTGCAGAATAAGGCACCGGTCTCGAAGACCTTTCAACGCGAGGTAGGTCACCGCACTTGCATGGGGTTGGTGCTCAGCAACTAACGAATTGCAGGTCGTCAGCCTATGGAGAGAAGTAAATGAGGCGATTGAAAGGCTTCCCCGCAAGGATGGTCAGGTTCTCTTGCACCTAGAGCCACTCATTACGTCTGGATTTGTGAGTCGACGCCGGAGAATTGTCAACATTTCGATCGCAACTTGGAACAAGACTTTCGGCAAGGAGGAAAGCCTCCGGTACCCTCCGCGATTAGAAAAGGTCCTGCGCCGCTTGCACAAGACCGTTGATCTCGCTCTGCCATCGTGGGTCATGAAGGACACTGACAGCGTAAGTCAACTCAAACCTCTACAACACATATCATTGACCAGCCCAAAGGATGCCGAACTATCTTTATACGATTCCGATGAGAGTACTGAAGGTTTGAGGCGAAGTGCTAGAAGCTCTCGCGTCAAAGAATCTCCCTACAAGATCATCAAATCTGCGCGAGACCCCAAATATCACTCGCCCACGGTTTCTTCCCCGTCGAACAGACGTACTTCTTCACGCCGAACACCGAAGGTACGCTTGCGACACGACAACTCGCAGATCCAGTTCGAAGCCATTGTATCCTCGCCATCGAATCCGTTCGTTCAAGAATCGCAGATCCTGACAGAAAGACAAAAGGAGATGATTGAACGTCAAAGACTTGCTGGCGGTCTGTTTGCTGACATGCGCGCACTATCTCCGCAACGAGAGGCCCCACCTTCTCCACTGGAGCTGCATTCTGATTTGCAGAGCGTTGAGGATCTACCATCTCGCAACACACGTACCACTCCCCTGAAGACACTGGCTAAGATGGGCCCCATGGACGTTTTTCTGCACTCGTCGCCTACACCACATGCGCGACGTACCTCGCAAAAGATCGTTAGCGGCGATACCGATGTTGCTACCCCTACTGCGGTGCGAACAGTGCGTGTCGCGGAAGACGAGGATCTTAGGTCGTCACCGCCTCGATTCGAGAAGGCCACAACCTCAAAGTCGAGACAGCCTCCGAACGAAGCTGGCGAGAGCTTTGGAGATCGACAGACTGACAGCGTTTATTCGGCATCCTTTGATGATGGTACCACCATGGACGAGGACGCCTTAGCTGCTGCAGTGATGTTGGCTGAACAAGAGGAAGAGCTTAACAAAGACTATGAGCTCAGCGATGACATGTCTGATCTACCAAGTTCCACGATTGATCTCGAGCTCACCGCACAAATCGACGCGGACATGCAAACCGCCGAGGGAGCTATCAAGCCTAATGAAACTGTACAGGAACCAGAAAGCATATTCGTCGATGCGGCATCACATCCCACATCACCCCACAACATCCCTGCAACACAAGACGGAAGTGACACGGAAGTCGAGCCCACGCCCAAATCGTTTCGGACTCGTAAAAGCAAGAAAGCGGACACGAGCAGCACAAGCCGTGTTGAAGACTCTTTCACGTCTACTCCGGCCAAGAGCACACCTGGATCACATGTTCGGCGTTCAACGCGCCAAAGCATGGATAGTCCGATTCACATCCAGCTGTCGAATAAGAAGAGACAGAAGAACCCACGGCGGAATAAGCAGGATTCTACCCTAAACGGACAGGCCTCATCGCCGCATCATGCTCAGCCCGGAGCTGCTGGTGGAGAAATGGAGAATGGAGTTGCTGCATCGCCTACCGAGAAGACGAGGCGTGGCAAGAAGAGGAAGGCCATGGACGATTCGCCCTCGCGTTTGGAGAGCCCCGGGGTCACACTGGAATCAGGACGGAAGAATGGCACGCGTCGCTCGCAATCGAATCTCAGCCAGGTCGAGAGCGCGACTGATGTCATAACGGACACACCTGCACCTTTCAAACGAGTCCGACAGAGTACAAACAAGGATGTCAGCGAAGCAAAACTTACAGCGCCTCATCCACCTAGAGAGCCGCACTCCTCGCAAAGCAAGCGCCTCAGCCACGTGCAGGTCACACCCACACATGACAAGGCATCTGCTCCTGCCGTAGAGGAGCAAATCGCGGCGTCTATTGCCACTGTAGCCGACACTGCTCCAGAACTCAGACACTCTGCACTGGAACAGAGTCAGATTCAGTCACAACAGCAGGCTCCAACTGGCAGCGCCACTCCGAACCGATCGTTTGCGGAACGTGTCATTCTCACACCCAGAAGCATTATCAACAAGTTCAAGGAGATGAAGAACTATATACTGAATGCTCGGGGACTTGTTGTAACCCAAGCAGAAGTGCGAGAGATTGACGATGTGCTATTTCACATCCGCAGAGGGGTGTTCGCCGCTGGGCAAAGAGAAGAATAGCAGGGCTTATTAGAGCTTGAAATAGAAGCTTGTATTTGGATATGATTGCTTCCACTATGGGAGCTGTGCATTGCAGCGTGAGTTAGCTATACCGTTAGAGTAGTAAATACCCACATCTTCCGCGTGTATCAGCTTTGCAGTCAGCAATTTCAAGTAATATAACGTCCTGGTCAACTGGAGTGCCAAGCTTGTAAGTTAGGTGAATGCAGCTTGTCGATCATGATCGACTGTCTGGAGAACCTTCGTGCATATCGGTGTTGAGATGCACCAAAGAGCCAATCACAATTCCTTACACAATTCTGGTGAACGCAGAAAGTGTTTCAGGCTGGTTTCAGGTGGCCGATGCAGTCGATGATGCATCATAGTGGGGCTCGCTCTCAGCTTCCCTGCCCCTCCTTCTTGCTCAACGTCGCCCATTAACAGACGCCACCAACAGTAGCTGTAAGCTTTAGCACGCCTTTACTTAGCTTCAGGACCGATAGCTGACGGTTATTAAGGACACATCCCCTTCTCCCACCGATTCATACCCATCCCCACCCGTTCCGCAGCAAGATATCCACACAGCTTCCATCCCCTCATCGAGTCTCGCACATCACAATGGTTGACCGCGCCAACCGCCCCTCCGCCCTGAACGCACCCAAGAGTTCCGGTCCCTCTGCACAAGTCGATGTCGTTGGCGAGGGAGGTAGCCAGAAAGTTGTCGCATCGTTGCCCTCTGGAGAGAGTGTGGAGGTGTACCTCTTCGGCGCCACCGTAACTAGCTGGAAGAGCAATGGCGGAAAGACAGAGAACTTGTGGGTCAGCGAGGCTGCAGATCTGACAGGAAAGAAGCCTATCAGAGGCGGTGTTCCTGTCGTATTCCCGGTATGTGTCTCTGATTGATTAACCGGTGGTTTACTTACAGGTTCCCAGGTCTTCGGCCCTCCTCCCACAACCGGCCCCACTTCGAAGCTCTCCCAGCACGGATTTGCGCGCAACTCACGCTGGGAATATCTGGGCAAGTCTTCCACAGAAGATGCATTAGACACCAGCTCCGTAAAGCTCGACTTCGGTCTTGACCGCAATGGCATCAGCGACGAGCACCGCAAAGCATGGCCGCTGGACTTCGGCCTGGTGTACAGCGTTACACTGAGTAAGGATACGTTACAGACAGTCATCACTGTACGCAACGAGGGAGACGAGAGCTTCGAGTTCCAGTTCCTACTACACACCTACTTCAAGATATCGGTACGCATCATCCATACTCGGTGTCAGAAGAACGATAGCTCACATAACTTTTGCAGGATATCTCCAAGGTCTCTGTCAACGGTCTCGGCAGCGTCGAATACATCGACAAGGTTCTCGATGCGACCACGCACACACAGTCAGAGCATACGCTCAAGTTCAACGGCGAAGTCGATCGCGTGTACAAGGACATCAAGCTCGACACCACAAGCGTTCTGGAGGACGGCAAGCCGCGTTTCGACATCACCCGCGACAACGTCAAGGACACTGTCACTTGGAACCCCTGGATTGAGAAGGCGAAGGCCATGGGCGACTTCGCGCCAAACGACGGCTACAAGAACATGGTCTGTGTCGAGGTTGGTGCTGTCAATGGATGGCAGAAGCTGGACAAGGGTGAGGTGTTCGAGGGTGGTATGCTTGTCAAGAGCCACTTGTAGGAATACTCCGCGTAGATCAGAGTAGGACTACAGCTATTCCATGCCGCTACTGTAGCACTTGGATCGCTTAATGACAGCCATGAATGACATAAAAGACCCAACAATCGCCTTCCGAAGCACATTGTCTCATTTCCCGTTATGGAGATTATTAATATATGAAGGCGTTTCCTCATCGGTGTTCCAAGGTCGTCTTGTGATATATCACGAGCTATAGCTTGCTTTCAGACTAGGAACCCTAGCTTCGCCCGTTCCGGATCCTGTCCGAGGACCAACCACAACAACAACAATAAGATCGTAAGATAACAACAAACGCTCCAACGGTCATGCTTCAGAAGTGCAACGACAGCGAAGCAGTTCGCTCCCTCTACTGCTACTGTCTGTGGGCGATCGATTGAAGCACAACCAGAAGGTTCGAGAGCTGTCCGCTGCCCCGCTTACGTCAATCACGACTTCCTGTAAACAAAAGCAGACCTGTCAAACGGCTCAAGTTGATTTGTGCTTGAATACGGCATAGCTGGCAGCCTTGCGCTGAGCGTGAGGCTCTGCGTTGTCCCGAGGAAAAGTGGAGGTAGTGGAACATAACACTCAAGCTACATCCATGGATGATCGCGAACGACAGAGGAGCATGTCGCTCATACCTTACCTGCCAGCAGAATCGCGAGAAATTGTTCTGTATGTTGGCGATGCGCAGTCTACTTTCTGTGTTGTGCGCTAACGTGAACGCAGGCGCCATGGTTCAGCGGTCGTGGTTTATGATCAGCGCTCCAAGCAGCTCTCCCTCCGCGATGCTTCCAAGTCAACCGCCCTGGACGAGACGTCCTGCCCATACTGCCACCGAGCTTACCGTGAACCCTCGCCCCACGATACCGACGATGACGAGCGTCCACATTCGCCAGGCGAACCTGGTATGGATCATGGATTCGTCAACCCAGGGTACTTCCAGATGCTGCGTGGCAGCCAGCCCAGCTCCACGGCAGGCTCACGGCCATCTTCGCCACACAAACAGCTAGAGCCCGCGATACCGCGAGAATCTCTTAGTGGATTCCATGCGCCGGAAGGAGCGGAGTTCGTGGGTAGCACGCCCGTTCTTCCGAAGAACCAGGGTATCTCTGCCAGGGCGTTTAGCCCCAACTACTTCAAGACGTTCTTTGTCGAAGAGAGGGAACTCGGACGAGGGGGCAAAGGTGTTGTGCTTCTTGTACAGCATGTTCTGGATGGCGTACAGCTAGGCAAGTTCGCCTGCAAAAGAGTGCCTGTAGGAGACGACCATGAGTGGCTCGAGAAGGTCCTGATCGAAGTGCAACTGCTGCAAAATCTATCGCATCAAAACCTCGTTTCATATCGACACGTCTGGCTCGAGGATTACCAAATCAATACGTTCGGTCCTAGTGTACCTTGCGCATTCATCCTGCAGCAATACTGCGATGGCGGAGACCTACATGGCTACATCTTAGATTCTGCGAAGACAACAATCACGAAAGATCAAATGAAAGAACGCCTGAGGCGAAGATCAAAAGGGAATATGGAGGAAGCGGAGGCTCCGCTCGGGCCGCGGCGCATGCCCTTTGAAGAGATCATCTCTTTCTTCAAGGATATTACCTCTGGATTAAACCATCTGCACACCAACGGCTACATACATCGGGACTTGAAGCCCAGCAACTGTCTTCTACATCGCGATAAATACGGCATGAAGGTTCTGGTCAGCGACTTTGGCGAGGTACAATCAGCGAATGCTGCCAGAAACTCGTCTGGTGCCACAGGCACCATCTCGTACTGTGCACCCGAGGTCCTTAAGCAGGAACGACCAGGTGGGCCGTATGGCAATTTCACTACCAAGTCGGACATCTTCTCTCTTGGTATGATTGTCTACTTCATGTGCTTCGCGCGCTTACCATACCTAAACGCGGACGGCATCGACGAAGATAATGAAGACCTGGATCAGCTGCGTGCCGAGATCTCCGCGTGGGCAGGAATTGACGACGAGCAGCGTGTACGGTCTGACCTGCCCGAGAAATTGTACAAATCACTCAAGCGTTTGCTCGCTCTAAACCCTGATGAGCGTCCAGCGACTGAGGAGATCCTGCATGTGCTCAAGTCACCCTCCGTCTTCGATGAGTTCAATGCCTACGCTGGTCCTGCGGGCATGGACGATTTTAGCCCTCGTATATCTCGCGCCGATACTCCAAGCCCTGGGCCGCAGTTGGCCAGGAAACAAAGCTCCGCACACCAATATACACGGCCTGGGCGCTCGAACCTAGGTGCGTCGGTCATGGAGCGCTCGCCAAGTCCGCCACCCACCCTTGCTTCACGTAGAGCGAGTTCAGAGGACGCGGCGCTAATCTTGAGGACCAAGAAGATGGAATTTCCTCCCCCAGAAGTGATCAGAACGCCCTCTCCCCACAGACTCATGCTCCCACCTCCACCAGCTGGGCGTCAGAGTTGGCTTGTGAAGTGTCGACGCCGCGCGACCACCATCATGCAATACCCAATCGCAGCAAGTATGATCAGAGTGGCTTTCTTTCTCTTGAAGGCAGCCAGCTTGTTCGGACCTTGCCAGCCGTTCGCGGCAGAACCATGGGCGGCGTACTCATTGCTTGGTTTGGCGTCCCTTGACTTTCTATACCCGCATGTAGTTCTGCTACCCCAAGCTCAGCGCTGGTACAGTGGAGGCCTGGTGGGGAGTGTCGCATTGATGTTGGTGCATGTAGCGGTTGTATCGGTGCTTTGGGGAAAGGGTCGACTGTGTGCGAGAAGCATCACGTGGGATGGGTTCTGAACAAGGCAGGCTGGCCAAAGATACGACAACGCGAGAAATAGACTGAAAGTTAGTGCTGAATAATATCCTCCATAGCCTTTCCCGAAGATCATGGTTCAATCATGGCGAACTGGTGGCCAGTCCATTTTGCAGCACTTGGCCCGGTTTCAGGAGTGTTGTGCTGAAAGCGTCTGATTGGGCGTGGTGCGCATCATAGCGCCCGCTTTAGCGAGGATGGCGCTGTTTACCCAATGTTTATGATGCCCATCCCATGTCAACACCACCCGCGCCTGCCACTAACATAATACAGCTTGCCTTTGAGCGCCAGCTTTCACAGAATTCTGGATACTTCCTCATGCTCTTGTAGTCCTAGCAGAGCATCTCTTTCATATCCTAGTCGCGTATTTTGGACGCGCCGCAGACAAACAGCACAAACATTGTTGCGTCTGCAGCCTCACTTCACATCACGGAATGCAGTCCTCCCCTCCGACAAGTATTGGGAAAGCGCGCAATATTCGCGAGCTTTCGCGCAGCCTCAGCCACAGCCCGCGCAGCATTCCGTCGCCATCACCGCCGCCCAGCGACTCCAACCCAACCAGACACTCAGGATTTGGCACCGAAACAAGCAGCTTCTTCAACGATCCGGACGTCATTATGTCAACACAACAAAACTTCGTCGACTCGACCAACACATTACCGCAGTATCCGCGCATTCGCTCGACTGCTAAGAAGATGACCTCCTGGCAGCCGATGCGCTCCGAGCAGATCAATCCCGATACATCAATGGTAAACAAAGAGTTCGGCGACTTCGATCACAGCATCTCAGACGAGGAAAGCATCTCGGTCGAACAGGCGCGCGGCCTTCACAACAACCGCAGCACACCAGTCAAGCAGAGCTCGATATTCCAAAGCCTCTACGACGTCACACCGCCTACGAACCGGACGCGTAAGTCGTATGTTGCCGAAACTGGAAGCCTCCGACGCGACGCACAAATTCGACGCGCCTCGCGCAACGATCTCGACATCGCGTCACCGCGTCCTGCGAGCAAGCGCAACTCTCCATCGATGTCAACAAAGGAGAACAAACGCAATTCTCTGGCGCAGCATCACGCTAAGCTTTCTGAGGATGAGTCGCCGTTCATGCAGGATCGTCCGCCCACATTGACCGTCAATTCGACCAAGAACACGCGATGGGGCAACCGGAGCCGCCAGACGTCCCTCCAGATGGACGGTGTTGTGGATGAAATCGCACACGCCAACACGAGGTCCCAATCGCGCCCTTCGACCGCACAGAACGCGACTGCACAGTCTTTCATTCTGCCCGACCTACCCAACTTGACCGAGCTGGTGTCCGGCGTCTTCGAGGATGGTACACCTGTGTTCTCGAAGAACACGTCGCGATCGCGTTATGCTGCACCTCCTGGTGGGGGTCGTCGTCCCAACCACACTCCCATCGACAGTGTACCGATTCCTGACGAAGAGAAGGCGATCTTTTCTGCTCTCCAGCAGTTGCAGGACAAGGTTGCGCAGATAGAGTCTGAACGATCTGAACAAGAAAGGCGCATTGAGGAGCAGGACCTCGAGTTGATTGAGCTCCGAGAGAACGCACGAGCATATGAGAAATCGCGACGCAGTGACAGCACAAATGACTCGGATGCTGGTAAAGGACATTGGAAGGTTGAAAAGACGCGTAGGTATTCATTCTTCCTGCGTAGCGCTAGATTGCTAAACTCTGAACAGGCCTCGACGCGACTGTACAAACACTCCGAACAAAACTCGACCGCGCCGACCGCAAAGTTGCTGTTCTCGAGATAGAGAAGAAGCGCCTGACCACCGAACGCGATAACATGACGAACCAGCTAGGCGTTGCCTTCCAGACGTGCGAAGAGCTTAAGAACGAAAAGCTGGCTTTGGCCGACGAGAATGACGCGCTTCGTCAAGAAGTCGACTCCCTCCGTGGCGACAACGAGGAGCTCCGCGATCAATTGAACCACGAGATGTCGCACCACCGCGAGGAGACTGTGAACCTTCGACAGCAATTCGACCAGGCTGCGAACGCGACGGAGAAGAAGAACGCGACTTTGAACGCTGAGCTGGCTCGTGTTCGCACTCAGTATGATGAGAACACTCAACAGCTCGCCCGTCAGGATCTCGAGATTCGCAACGCACGTCAAGAGAGGGCTGAGTTCGCCCGCCTTCAAGCCGATAACGAGGCTCTTAAGTCACAGCTCGCCAGCATGAAGTCGAAGCGTGAAGTCGAGATCAAGAAGTGGGAGCGCCAAGAATCTGCGTTGAAAACACAGGTGGAGCGTCGCGACGAGACCATTCGACACTTTCAAGATGCTACCCAGGAGGAGACGAACGATGCCATCCGACTAGATAATGAGGCCCTTCGAGAGGAGCTCGCACACCTCGCCGCTCAACACGAGGACGATTACGAGAAATGGTCCAGGAGGGAGAGTCAGCTTAAGCGCAAGGTCCAGCAACGCGAGGCAGCTGCTAGGCAGACCCTGGACTTGACCCGAGAAGTTCTCAACGTTCGGGAGACAATGGAGCAGGAGAAGAAGAGCGCGCGCCCGGATACCATCCAACGCAAGCCTAGTTACCGTCGCGAGGACACAGGCTCTCGTATCAAGAGCCGTGTCCAGCAAGAGTCGCGCAATAGCCGGTCTGAGTTTGCACAGTCCAGCCGTGTCCAAGAGAACCCGCGTCAGGAATACACTGGCGTTTCTAGGAAGGACTTCAGCAGGTCTCTGCCAGCGGACACTCGACGAAGCTTCTCCGCGCCCATCGTCGATAAGAAGGCGTACGTAGACAGCGAGGTCGAGTCGACTACGGATCTTTCTCTCAAGCCTCACGGCACTCCGTACATGTCACGCAGTGTTCAGTCTGTGAGACCAGCTGCCACTATCCAGCGACCTGCTGACTTGGACCTGACCGAGCTGAGCTTCATTGGTAGCGACGTTATTGCCCAGCTCCGTCGCCAGTTGGAGGAAGAACGCGCAAACGCACGACGCGCTTCCTCTGCTCCTTTCGAACAGACCACTCGTGAGGAGACCGTTCACTCGCAGCGGCAGACTCGCGAGGATACGGTGAGGTCCGTTGCTTCTGCTAAGAGCGGGCGTCGACCGTCGCTGGTTCGCAAGTCATCAATGAAGGACACTACGCACCGCACAACAGCGTCCGAATTTGAGGACGACGTTACGGGCAACCTGTCGAACCTGGATGCTGACACTGAGGCCACTCGGACCAAGGACCTCTCTATGCACAGCAATACCAGCCGTCGCCGACGTAGCGCTCCTACTGAGATGACATCTGCCTTCATTGTTCCGGACCTCAAGATTGAATCCCGCAGGCCATCTATCACCGCGAATACCATCTCCAAGCACGACAGGAACCACGACAACGCCAACTGCACTGTCTGTCGCCGCGAAGGCCTCACTTCTTCGACATCCGCTCTCCGCGTTCCCCGCCTAGTGCCGGCCTCTACTCGCATGCCCGAGGATGAGATTGATGCCACCCTCCGCCCCGCACGTTCTCCCAAGGAAGCACTTGCTTTCGTTGTGAAGGAGCTTCAGGATGAGCGCGCACACCTGCACATCGAGCTTGCCACTCTCCGTGCCATGCTCGAATTGCACGACGCCAGCCAGGGCGCCCGCAAGCGTACTGAGATCAACGCGAGCATCCAAGAGACTCTACGCCGACTGGAGATCAAGGATGCACAGATCTACAACTTGTACGACGTGCTTGAGGGCCAGGCTGCCGATGGCGACATCACGGAGCAGGACGTCGAGGACATCACAGAACAGATTCGCGCTGAAGACGCCAAGGAGGGTCTCAACGCTGACGTTGACATGAGCCACGTTGAGTTCGAGAGGGGAAAGAAGGGTCAAGGCAAGAGGGTCACGATCCGCAGCTTCGTCGACGAGAGCGAAACCGAGGAGATGCAGACGCGCGACTTCGGAAAGGACGCGCTCAGGAAGACGATCCAGGACGACGAGACGGAGGAGTTGCCGTGGGACGGCTTCGAGGACAGCATCATCCCTGAGGGATGGGGTCACGTTCACTAACTGAACACTTTGATACGGCGTTTTCGGTTTTTGGATACGGTCATCACTACGGGCATTGGGTACGGCGTCGCGCGGGTGCTTCTTTCTTGTCTCCTCCCCCTACACCCTTCTCACACCAGCTGGACGCCTCGCGCCCCTCTTTTCGCGGCCAGAGTCGGCATCACACGCCAGCGACCTCCCGCAACCTCGGTGCTGCTTCGACTCGCCTCCGGGCTTGAGTCGGCATGCAACGAGGCCGCGGTCGAGAACGCTGGTCAACCCTGCCGTATCTGCACTGGAAGGGAGAGTAGCGATGTTAAGTCTGTCTGCAACGAATGGGGTTCGTAGGATAGTTCAAACCACCAACTTCCCTTTATTGGTTCTCCATGCTATCCGGTGACTGCGAACACTATCCACGCCCCCACAGGGATCGGCAGCACACGGTCTTTGCACTACAGGCTTTCCTGATGTAGATTCAATAACGGACCCTGCCAGACACAGCCTTGACACGGCCTTGATCACCTAAGCGGTCGTCTCTCATCCCATGCTCCCAGTCCTCGCTCCGATGACGTGTTAATCCTCTCGTATAAGCAGGCTGAGGCGGACATGCGTCAGATGCGCATAAGCGCTAGACGTCGAAGGAAAGGAATAGGGAAATGGCGATGTGGCCAGGAGATGAGAGAGACGGAAATGAGTGCAGAGCAGAGCACAACGTGAGACAAGGTTAGAAAGCGAGTGGAGGACATACTCCGGTCCGTTTCCGAAAGAGATTCGACGCCGGCTTTTGATATCGATTTCATGTTGTGTAGCACGCGACAGTTCGTAAGAACCAGACAAGATTTCACGAACAGAGACGTAATATCAAGCCAAAGTGAATTTTGCATTGAGAACAAAGCTAGCTACGAGTAAAGTTCTAGTAAACAAGAGAAAAAGGACTGTGTAGTCGGACAGCTTATAGTGAACTACATACAACACGCCATCGATTTGAGCCAAGAGAAACTATCGTTCAAGCACCAACCCGTTCAGCCAACGTGGTCGACAGCACCTAGTTCTGCGGCACGAAGCCCTCGTGCCTGGCCTTAGCAAGGAGCTCTCCAAGCTGAGGGCCCATGACGGCGAAGAGCTCGAAAGCAAGGACGTGGGCGACCACGAACATGGCGAAGAACAGGATGGCGCCAATCTTGACGTACAACTTCAACAGGCGGCGACGGGCCTCCCAGTTGAAGCTGCGCCATGCGTCGAAGAATCCAATCTTGCCGCTTCCACCGAGCAGCTGGCTGACGGCCTTGCCGGCGAAGGTACGGTCGAAGGGCACAATGGTGTCCTGGTCTTCGGGCAGGATGGAGGATTCGATGCGGACCTGGGTGACAATGGCCGGGATGCAGAGGAACAAGGTCGAGAAGATGGCGAAGCCGACGGTAGCAAAGACGCGAACGGCAACGCACATCCACTGGCCCTTGGTGTACTGCTCGAGGTTATCTTGGTTGAGCTTGTGGAGGCCAAGGAGGATGGCAACACCGCCGGTCAGGTACATGCTGATGTAAGGCATGGCAGTAGAGACGGCCGCGGCGGGTGCAAGCGTCTTCCAGTGGGACTTGCTGGGGATGCGCTGCCAGAAAGTCGCCTCAGAGGGCATGGAAACGACCTTGTGAGTCCATGCGGCGTGCAAGTTGGCAACAGTGGCGCCAGCCAGACCGCTAACCAGGATGGCCTGGCCAGGGATGCCGCTAGGGAAAAGGGAGAAGAAGAAGGCCGTGAAGAAGTGAACGGCGAGGGAGAAGGCTAGCGAGTACAGGGCGTGGATCTTGAAGCCCCTGAAGCGAGCGAGACGGCCGGCGTTGGCGACAACGTGCTTGATGGTGCCGCGGATGCTAGAAGTGATGGGCTTCTGACGGACGAGGGTGATGACAGGACCGGTCTCAAGAAGGGACTCCTTCTCATCTTTAGATGCGGGCTCCTCGGATGGAGAGATTGTGATTGCTGCGTGGGGAGTCTCGACCATGCAAAGGGTAGCGACGACTTCTTTGAGCATGTAGGATAGCTAGAGAGGCATGGTCAGCATTCCAAAGGTTCCGTGGTTCAGGAGGCGAGGCTGAGGCTACTTACCAGGCTCAGGGCGATGATGGCCGCGTAGAAGCTCACACCCAAAAGTGCCATACTCCAAACAGGCATCTCAATGGGTTCGCCCGCACCTTCGCCATGGCCGACAGCGCGCTTGACGAAGCTGACAGTTGAGGGGTGCGAGATGGCACGACGGACGATGTCCTCCCCACCGGGGAGGTAGAGGCCTGTGACTACGTCGAAATGAAGTTTTGCAACTCCCATGATGATCTGTGGTGTTGTGGTATTGGAGAGAAGTTACAAAAGAAAAGAAAGGGTCAAGGGGACGGATCGCCCGCCCTTTGATGTTGGTCGAGCGGCGAAGGCTGGGCTGTGCTGACGACACGGATCGCGGCTGCCTAGTGTGCAGATCCCCCCAAGGCTTAGCGCGCGCTACAATTGGCCTTTCACCATCCGTCATGCCCGTTCACGGACGAACACGCGACGTGGAGTCCGTCAATGGTCTTTGCAAGTTGCGCCGTCGGTGGAATATCATGCAGTGGTTACCGGTTTCACGACATCACACGTATAGCCTGGACTACTGACCGCCATCACATTTGCATGTACAGTGAATTGCTTGCTGAAGCTTACGACCCGTGGGTTTTTCATCACGAACAGGCACCAGTATTAAAGTAGCAAGAGTTTGGAAGATAAGTTATGATTACGATGCCGGGAGTAGTAGTATCTGACAGAGCCCAACTCCCGAATGCCTGTGACTTTGTACGCCCCAATTCACACTGTGAATCCAGACATACTGATGAAGAAACAAGGGAAAGGTGAAGTATATCAACGCTAAAAAAGATGACGAATCGGCTTTTAGGAGAAGATGATGTACAAGCGCTGGGTGTGTTCAATCTGAACCTTTCATACGTGTCGTGAGGAACGGAGCGTCGAGCGTGAGAATCGTCTGATGAGGTCGTCAAGATGTATGGGCGAGTGTGTTGTGTGCTCGCGGCCTCGGGCCGAAAGAGGGAGGGTTGCATGTTGCAGCAACTGTGAAACCCGTTGTTGGGTGTCAAGCTGCTACGTGTGGCCGATTAAGCATGGTCGCTTACAATGCGGTCTGGGGGACTAGAGGAGGCTCGGTCTCGTGCTTGATAGGCTCGCTGCTGGGCTCAACCCTGGGTTCAGCCACGGGAGCAGCGGGGAAATCCTCCTTCTTGACTTCAGCGGACGGAGAGCGTCCACGGTACTGGTTGATCGTCTCTTGAGCCTTGGTGGTGTATTGCTGGGTAAAGCCCTGGACAGTCTGCGAAGCGTTGGCAGCCTGCTTGCTGGCAAGGTCCCTGATCTGGCTGGCCTGCTGGCTGGCGAGAGACCTACCCTTCTCGAGCTGGGCGTCGATCACCTCCTTGTTCTGGAGGTAGATGAGCGGGCCGAGGTAGGTAATGATGGTAGCGATGAGAGCAAGGCCCCACATAGGAACAAACTGGTACAATGGTCAGCGCTGGATTGAAACTCGGCAGAAGCATCGCATACCTTGATGAGGAAGTAGGAGATCAGGGAAGCGAAGAACGCGGCAACGGTGACATAGACATTCTCGGCGAAGACAATGCGTTGAGACTCGATAACGAAGAAGTTGATGAGCTGCTCAACATCGTCAAGCAGACGCTCAAGAGACGCCTTGGGGATAGTGAAGTACTGGCGCGGCCTGAACTGGGAGGTAAGGCCCTTGCCGAGAGTAGCCTGTCCAGCGACCTCTGCCGCAGCGGTAGTACCAAGCACAATCCAAGTAAGCTTGAAGATGTAGCGGATGACGTTCAGGTATCGGGCGGCGAAGATGAAAAGGACGGCGGCAGCGAAGGAAATACCGGTCGCGCGGGGGTTCTTCCAGCTCAAGAGGCGGTAGAACATGCTGTGGTAGTCTGCCATGTGTTAGCCACGACTCCACGAAACACAGCGTAAGTATTTTGCTTACGGGTGAGGTTCTGGCCAGTCGCGGTCTTCTGCTCGGGAATCTGCTTCGAGCTGGCGAGGTCTGCGAACTCGTCGCGAGTCTTTACGCCCTCTGCCTTAGCTTGCTGAGCCATAGGTCCTACATAATCAGTGTTGAGACTTTAGCGGGGAATGTGGGCACCTGTGTCGCGAGACCACGTTAGCATTCGTCCAACAAGTCGAGATAAGGCGCACATTGCACTTACCGTACCGTTGAGGACTGTGTCCTTTGCGTTCTGCACCGAGGGGTGGTTCTGAATTGAAGCCATGGTATTCTGTGCTGCTGTACGGTCGTTAGGAGAGGAAAACAGGGTGGTGCGAGGCGCAGATAACACTGTCATATGGCGTTAGCTGCAAGGTTCTCGGCTGCAGGCGGAGGCGTTTGGTGTCCCGCTCACCTTACACTCCAGCAGGCTGTTCTTTGCGTCACCTGCAGTCTGCTGTGTCGAAGCCTGATTCGCGCTCCCGTTTACGTTCGCCGGGACAGACAGGTCAGTGAGATCCGGAAGATTTGTGTTGCTGAGCTCGACACGCGGCGCTTCAGACATGGTTGCGGATGCGGTTGCTGTGAGTCAAAGTGGGAAAGTGGAAGGGAGAACTGGTTGATGGCAGTTGCGTGAAAATTGAGTCTGGAGTCTGGGAGCAGGGGCGTGTTTGATTTTCTAGTGAAGAGGCGCTTTGTCCCATTGCGCAGTGCAAGCACACGACAGTGTTCCAGCTTTCCGCCAAAAACGTCATATCGCGTTCACACAAACAATCATAGCGCCCATGCTCCACAGAATTGATGTCACTGCTGCGAACATGATGGGCATTTCACCATGGCTTTCGGTGTCTTTCCTTTGGGCATCAAGCCTGGTCGAGCTGGCATCGCTGCCTCTGCTCAAATTGTCGTGCTGCTCCCTTTCGCTTGTTGGATTTTGGCATGTGAAGCTCTCTGGTTGGTGCTAGTGCGTGACGCCATACCTAACGAGCGAGGGGCTATCCAAAACGCAGACGCACAAACACGCGAGCTTTGGCAGCGGACCAGGGCGCTCCTGTCGGACAGCCTGATTTCCATGGTAGACAGATGTCGATGAGGCCATGGGCAAATTTCCCTGTTGTTGCTTTCGCATGTGACCAAGAATGGTTCTGGCCTGATAATAAACCACGACAAAAACAACACACCCTCTCACATTCAGGAAAATCGGCGGATAAGCGACCTTCAAGCTGGCCAACCTTAACACAGAACCTGTAGCTATCATAATTCCTAAAGATTAAGTTTAGCTAAGCATTACCTATGTTGTAGGCAGAAAAGGTTTTCTATAAACTTTCACGTTTTCCTACTTTGCTGTTGCGTGGTGGAATACTCGGCTTACACAGTACCTATTCCGCCATTTATCCTGCAACGTGAGAGACAGCCTTACTCGATGTGCGAGAGCAAAGCGCAAAGGGTACCGAGATGTCGTTATTTTCTGAGACGTTACTTGCGTTCAGTGACGTATCACCCCGGAAAGCGGGATCTGCTTGCTGCAAGTGTGCTCAGGGTCAGGGAAATCACAGGTGTTCACGCCGAAAGCTAGATTGGGTTAAGATGCAGCCTGTTGGCACCCGATTCGGAAAAATCAATGTAGTTCATCTCGTCCAGCTCGACCGTCATGGACAGCCTTGCTCACGGACAGGTGATGATGGAAGCACATACTCCCGCACGACCAGCTGCGCAAGGATTGTACAGCCGACTACTTGAAGCTCCGCGGACCTCAAGGCCTGTTATGGCATCATCGTGTAGGATAGCCAAGAAGACATGAGATAACGACGGCATTGTGTGCACCGTTTATACAGCAGTCTGAGCTGGCTGAGAGCGGCATGGCTACCACGCTGCATTGTGCTGCAACCTGGTAATGGGTCCGGGGCTTTCTGGGCTCCATAGGCTCTGCATTAAGACTTCCTGATCAGCACAGGACAGCGGACGCTTGTAGATAGAATTCCGAGATCTTGGGTGTGATCAGCAAGGCGACTCCGCCCTCTTCGTACGCTCTCGCAAGACGGTCGTTTTCAGTCTGCTCACGGCTGCCTTGTCTGCCAGATGCCATAGGCTGACAGTGTTGCACTGAGGTTTCCAACGTCCGGCCTCACAGGCGGTAAGAGCTTGCGTCAATGCATAAAGCGGGGACGGAGACAGGCGAGGCGTGGGGGCTGCGCGGTGCACGTCTGGTCTTCAATAGCCGGTGGAGACCAGAAAGATCAACGGCCGCTACCTACTTTGAATCGACGCACTTACTATGGTGTCTGGCGTAAGTATTGTGAGTGGAGAAGGATGACAGGGGTTCTCGGCTGTAATATTCGGGTATACTAGGCATGGTTTTGATACTAGTTATATACAAATCTCAGTACTTTGTGTATCCCCCCTGTGCCTTAATTACTGCCTGGCACCTATCTGTGGATAAGCCAGAGACAGGTCAGCACTGTATTATATACAAAATTAGGTGGGATTCGGTGTAATTCGGTTAATAGAGCTGTTCCGGCTCATCCGATAACTACCCCTGTCATGCAGTCTCCACTCACAATACTTACGCCAGACACCATAGTAGTGCACTGGCCACTCTGGATGGATGCAGCACCGGCACCGTTCTTTGTGGCCCTGCGCTGAGCGACAGGTGCTACGTATCTCAAACAGCGTCACGGGGGTCCGTGAAGGCGCCAACCCACGAAGCTGGAGCGAATCTTAGCAGCTGTCAGCGATGCTGAGAACGGCCATCTGATACAGGCTCAACCAGTCAGCGGTGAGCATTTTGCTCCTGCGGCTGCGTGGGCCAGGCACATCCTTCGCAAAAGCCGCACCCACGCTTTAGGCTCACCATGAGATGGAGACAAGCGCTATCGGGCATGCAGGTCTTTGACCTAGCCCGTGTCGCTGCTGGTCCCTGTACACAGCTTGACTGCGAGATTAACGGCTCGAGGGCTCGCATCGCTGCTTTGACGCGATCACAAGGGTGATTGCGCCTATCAGTATCTCTCGAGTCTCGGTATCTGTGCCCAAGAAGGCTCGGTCGTATTGGCGACGTTGGCGGCAGTCCGTATGAATCGGCATTGCTGCACTAAACACCGCCACATACTCGCTCGACCCGCTGATGTCCCTCTTCCGGGCGCGCTGCGATAACGCGGCTCCTCTTCTACTCGTGCGCAGCCTCCGTCCCCTTCACTCACTTCACCTCCATCGTGAACAACTGCAAGCAACCGCGACGGTACTGCTGCCCCTGTCGGCACCTAACGCTGCGTACCTCGCCCAGCACCTCGGTACGCCAGCGACGTGACACAAGCGAAGACATGGTCCATGCACCCAATCTTGGACCTCGAAGACCCGCTATCGCCTCGAGCCACTGCGCACGCGACTACCAGCAGTGCTCCCTCTCCGGAGGTGAGAGCCTGGGGGACAGCTCAGCAGCATGATGCTTCCGCGCAGCATATACAATGAATCACCACCAGAACGCCGCACCCGCGCGACCAACAACCCTACCCTCCTCTACAGCTGGTGGTGTACCATCTTCTCCCTCGTCATCATCGGGTTCCGGCTGTCCGGGCGCTACATTCGCAACGAACGACTGTTCAGAGAGGACAAGATCATGGCTCTGAGCATTATTCCCCTCATCGCGCGCATGTGCTTCGTGCATGTAGTCCTTATCTGGGGCACCAATAATGTCAACGTCAGCGCCTTGACTGACCCTGTCAAAATTCGGCACCGGGAGATCGGGTCGCAGATGGTGCTTGCAGCGAGAGTGTTCTACGCCATGTTGTAAGACCGCCAATCTCCACTCCAGCATTCCCAACTAATGCAATGCAGCATATGGATGGCCAAGTACACCGTGTCCGAGTTCCTCAAACGCTTGACCGAGCGATTTTGGAAGAAGGGATATGAGTGGGGGCTGCGCGCCATCCGCATCTTCCTGGCTTTTACCTTCGTCGCCGTTCTGGTCGCAACACTTGCCGAATGTCAGCCTTTTACACACTACTGGCAGGTCAAGCCAACTCCAAAGCCACAATGCCGGCAAGGCTTCGCGCAGCTGATCACCATGGGCGTTGCCGATATCATCACGGACATTCTTCTGATTGCCTTTCCCATCCCTATCATCATCCACTCTGGCATGCCACTGAAGCGCAAAGTCTCACTCATAGGTCTCTTCTCGCTGTCAGCCGTACTCATTGTCATCACAGGAGCACGCGTTCCGATGGTCATCGAGAGACGCGGCCTCCAGCAGTTCCGCTCAATGTTCGCCTCCTCTGAGATCCTTGCGGCCACTATAGTTTCGAACGCCATCGTCCTTGGCTCCTTCCTACGTGATCGAGGTCTGAAAAAGGCGAAGTTCAAGGCTCCATCTACTACAGATAGCATGGAGCGCAGAGGTTCCACTCGTACGCATACACTCCAGCAATGGGGCAGCGATGAAGATCTTGCGCGGTCACTCGGCTATCGAACGAAACCAGAGCTGGCCGAAAAGAAGACGAGTGTGCCCAGACCAGCACCCATGGCCGATCTCGGTGTCCTAGCACCGACGCAACAGCCTGGACCTTTTGTGAATACTAACTGGCAATTCCCGGGCAAAGGAAACGATTCACCACAGTCCACCGGCAATACGACAACCAAAGCGGCGGATATTCGAGACCCTATGCCTAGTCCCCGCGCCAGCAGCGGCAGACGGGTTTCGTTCTTTGATGTCGGCGGCCTGCTAGAGAACGGATCAACTACCTCGCCTTCGCCCACTGATTCTGTGATTGCGCACGACTTCGCAGCGCAGCCACGTCGAGGATCAAGAGCCTCCAACTCGCTAATGTCTAATGGACGCGCATATCCTCCACCAGCACGTCGATCGTCACGCCTATCACAACAATCTGAAGACTACGAGATGTCTTCACGCCCTGGCAACCAACTGCGCGACCCTGGCGGCTTGCTTTCGGAGCATCGCGAGATTGAGATGGAGCGGCAGACTGGCCCATCTCCCTCGACACATTCAAACTCATCAAACAGTCTCGCCCTCCAACATGCGCGTAGTAGCTCGTTGCATCGCAGCCCAACGCAGACGAGCTACAACGTTCCATCACTCCAGGATGTTGGGGGCCTCGCCACTACGCGCTCATATGTACCCATGACACGTACCTCCACGCATACCAGCTACGATGTCCCATCTCTGCAGGATGCGGGTGGGCTACTTTCCATGTCATCTTCTCCTTCCAAATGATTTCTAGCGTGATACCCAGCTCCGGCGTGAGCCTCTGCATATGCATAGCATGCCGGTCCCTTCTTGTTCCTCTGTATCTGCACAACACCTTACGTGCTCGGCGTTTCACGGATCACGAATTATGGATGTCATGCCACGAGCCATCTTCTTCCATAATGAAAAGATCCACACTGTACGATAGTACTAATTTCTGGGCACGACCATACGTCAGCTCATGCAACACATAAATCAATGTTTAGTAGCTCACTTTACTCAATGCAAAGTGTGAACACTGTCTGTGGTGCTTTCCAATTCGCCTGCCCAAAGATTGACACAGCTGCAGCCAGTCCACCGGGCGGTACGATGCTGTACCTTTAAATAAGCTTTTTGACAGAAGCAAGAACAGTGGAGTCGTGGTTCGGAGAATTGGTCACAAGAAATGCTGGACTAAGGCACGTGGCGTCCAAGCGCTGATACCAAAGCTTCGATGTGCACCTCGATTCCCGTCTATGTCTCTCCAGATCAACAAAGAAGCATCTTCACAACCAGAGCCTAGTGCTTCAGACGCTCACGATGCTGCACCGACCCTTGAGGAGATCATCCAACTGACACAACACGAACTTACCGCAGCGCAGGAAGACGACTCGATTGTAGAATGCGGCCGCGCAGCTTTATCCCTGTTGCGTGCGAATCCGAACCTGGCCGCGAAGCTTGCATACCAAAAGCTGCATGATGTTCCATACAAAGAGGTCAGGGAGTGCTGGAGGAGATTGTATACGGATGCTGCCCTGTGGAGGGTCTTGAATACGACCGAGGGCCGAAACAAGCAAGCACATCTGAACGAAGAATGGATAGACGAGGTGGTCAAACTACTTGACTGGGCGCTCATTCTCACCGCGGTACCGAGGAGAGAAAATATTATAGAGCTGTGGTTCGCAACACTGGAAGAGGAGCTATCTACTCATGCACCTGGCCATGCAGCACCAGATCCCTTCGAGCGCCCGGCAAAGAGGCCGAAAACCGACGTCGCCGTTTCGATACCATCAGTCTTCCCAGTTACCGTTGACGAGCCTCCTATCACATTGCGTCACTGCCTTCCTCGATGCGACAGACCAAGTCTATCCGCTTTCCAAAGAAAGCTCTCGTCACCAGCGACCCATACACCCGTCATCATTGAGAACGCACTACAACACTGGCCAGCACTAGCAGAGCGTCCATGGAGCGATCCAAGCTATTTGCTCAAACGAACACTCGGCGGCAAGCGCTTGGTTCCCATTGAGACGGGCCGAAGCTATACAGACTCCGGCTGGGGTCAGAAGATCTCCACTTTCAAAGACTTCATGGCAACCTATATGCTCGAGAATGACATCCAGTTTCAGGATAAGCCTCAAACAGGTTACCTCGCCCAACATGATCTCTTCGCCCAAATACCATCTCTACGCGCGGACATTTCGATCCCGGATCTCTGCTACTGCGATCCTGCACCGAACTCTTCGCCAGACATCAAAGAGATTCCCAAGCTCGAAGATCCGCTTCTCAATGCGTGGTTTGGTCCCAAAGGCACGGTATCGCCGTTACATACTGATCCATACCACAACATACTGGCGCAGGTGGTGGGACACAAGTACATTAGGCTGTACGCACCAGATCAGACCGAGTCCCTCTACCCGAGAAGCATAGACGAGAATGGCGTGGATATGAGTAACACAAGTTTGGTGGATTTAGACGAAGCCATTGAATTATTTCCCGAGATAGGTTTAGGAAACGAAGGTAATCATGTTTCGAATTCACAGGCAGGGATAGACAGGGGAGACGCTCAGCAAAGAAAGCTCGAGTTTGAGGCACAATTTCCAGGCTTTGCGGCTGCCAAGTACATTGAGGGTATCCTGGGACCCGGCGAATGTCTCTACCTTCCGCCAGGTTGGTGGCATTATGTCAAGAGCTTAGATCCGAGCTTTAGCGTAAGCTTCTGGTTCAATTGATCTATCCTTTGTCATCCCAATGCTTTTGCCATAAGGCCTCTGAACTTGACATGGGGTTAACCGTCTTCTCTTGTTAACGCCGTGAGGGGTACATAGTCTTCAAACCAACAACATAAGAGAGCCTTCCATGTCTCCAGAAGCGCATAGATCACTTCAAGTACTCCACTTAATAAGTACCAGCACCATGTCCACTACCGCTGAGCAACGTATCATCCTCGTGACAGGTAGCTCTTATTACCTTGTCCATAGTCCCACCTTTCTTTATACTAACCATTTCAGGTGGGAACAACGGCATAGGTTTCGATACAGTTGCTGCACTCGCCGCCGCCTCACCAAGCAACCATGTCATGATTGGCTCCCGCAACCTCTCTAAAGGCACTGCCGCTCTCGAAAAATTCAAAGCCAAGAATTACCCTGGAAGTATTAGCATCGTCCAACTCGACGTCACAGACGACTCCTCAATCTTCGCAGCAGCAGCCTCAATCTCGCAGGCCCACAGCCGTCTCGACGTCCTCATCAACAACGCAGGCATCTGCCCCGAGTCGAACGACCCCGCATGGCCCACCAGACAGCAAATGCGCGACATCTTCGAGACGAACGTGTTCGGACCCACAGTCGTGACGCAAGCCATGCTCCCGCTGCTGCGCAAGAGCACAGATCCGCGGATCATCAACGTGACCTCGTCACTTGGCAGCATCGCGACACGGCTCAATCCCTCAGATCAAGTTGCCGGACCGAATTATCCTGGCTACCGGATGAGCAAGGCTGCGCTGAATATGCTGACGGCGTATACGTATGCTCTCGAGGAAGCAAAAGAGGCCAAGGTCCGGAGCTTCTGTCCGGGTTTTGTGGTGACGGATTTAGGCCGTGATAGGGAGGTGAGGGAGAGTATGGGTATTGATAGCTCGGAGACGAGCGCGAAGGGGATCTTGCAGATTGTTCAGGGGGAGAGGGATGAGGAGGTTGGGCGGTTTGTTGAGAGAGAGGGGAAGAGTCGTGCGTGGTGAGCTTCGGGTGTTAGGAGTGGTTCGGGGTGCAGAGCTTTAACATCTATGTAGTTCAAATAGCCTACTTTCATCGGCCGCTGGTCAATGAGATCCATGACGACGACAGAATGCACATGTCAGATGCGTTAGGTGCTTTGTGTAAATTGACTATATGCTACATCACATTCGTGCATGCTGGAAAGACTCTAAAAACAGGCATAATATTTTGTGCATAGAGTATCCCTAGATAATCAAAGGACATCTCCCCGTCTTTCGTTCCAGTGACGGAAGTACCACACCTGACGCGCTGCGTGATGTGGGACGGTGAGCTGGTCATTTAAATTGGGGTTGAAATCATGCGGTCATGGCCTGAGCTTTATTTCCTTCAGGACCTTGAAATGACCCAGTCTTTCTGAACGTGTATGCCCTCATCAGGCTGATGCATGGTGAGGTTCCGTTCTGAACTCGCGTCATCAGTCGTGAGCATGATCTGGTCTTTATCGGCCTGTAGAATATCAGAGACTGTCATCAACTAGTACTTTATAGTCTTACCAATTCGATCCATGCCATATGGTTCACTGGCCTGACTGCCACATCTCCTAGCTGCCTTGACCCCGCTACTTTGTGTGAGACCTGTCCACCGGAGCTGCCCGTCGAGGAGGACTTGTACTTCGCCCTCAAGCGTATGTAGAAGGGCCGTAGCATAGGGATGTTGATACACAGCCCTGCCAGCATAAGCTCGACAGTGCAAAGCATAAAGGTGGTGAGCGAAGTCCCGGTCAAGTTGCCGATCAAATCGATTGTGTAGATTTGGACTGTAACATTGTTAGAAAAATCGTTGCTTGGTTTCGGGGGCGACTTACTGAATCTAGCGAGAGAGATGAACACGCAAGCTCCTCCCAGACCAAAGCAGGCCAGTACGGCAAACTTTTCAGTCTTGCGCATTTGTAGCTGCCACACGGATCTGATGGGCAGTATGACAATAAAAATGTCTGTGACGAGATTTGTCATGATCAGGCACTTCAAGAGAAGAATCTGATCCATACAGTGGCCAACCCGCGCAACGGTCCATTGTTGGGCGATAGGATCGCAGAGGAAGATGAAGAGAAAGTTGAAGATGACGGCCCAAAGCACAATGATTGCGCCGACCCCGTACACCCAAACTTGCAATTGGCTGGAGAAGACTCGCATATACAAGGCAAGCTGGCTCATCTTGAGAGCTGCGAGACACCAAATGTAGATCAGTGTGAAAGCGAAAGTTATCTGCATAATGACAGGCAGATTGTGTGTCACTTTTAAGCGTCAGTAAAAGTGCCTCTTCATATAGTTCAGACTCCCACTTACACTGCGGAAACACATCAGAGTTTGGGTCAAAGTCCCACCCGACTCCTGCCATCATGTTAGTATTAGGTAGTGGCGGTGATTGAGACAGCTCTGTACATACCGATTGTGAATACAACGGCATTCATGCCTATTGTACTGCCGGATAAGATCTGAAGACTATCATCAGCAGTGACCCTGTTACGTTCCTCTGCGGATCACTTACCAAGGCTACAGCTGACAAGATATCATCCAGACCAAGGCCTATCCCTCGTAATCGACCAAGGAACCGAAAGCCGACTGTGATAGCGAATATGATCCATAACACTGCGATGGCTATGAGCGAGTCGCGGGCGCTGCCCGTCATAGGTAAGGGCTCCGTCTTGATGAACATGATCGCTGGCGAGAAGAAGAGAACGTAGGGTCTGTGGATGTGATGTGAACAAGAGCGGAGCTCGTATGGTTCTGAAGGGGTCTAACGATCAATCGACAGCACACTCCACATGTTTCCTTGATCCTCTTCTACTCTTGCGAATCAGGGCAGGACGGGGGCTGTCAACATTTGCCTGCCAGGGCTCGCACAGAGGTCAATCCTTGCCACCATAACCGAGTGGATGCTCTCTGGGATCTGCAGTTTCTGCATTGTAATCCCATCCTCTTTCAGTCGGGCAGAACAGTGCGCACTCGTTCTGTAACCTTAGGCCTGCTCAAAAAGAACTGATCTTGCTCTTTCGGGTAGCCGAACAGCATCATGCATCACATGCCTGCATCGGTGCAGCTATCGTGCGAAAGACTCTGCTAACTGCTCGATGGGAAGAGGTAAATGTCCTGGTGATCCATAGGTCGCGGTTCAAAGCGCGGCGGGTGCTGCGCTCCCGTTGGCCGTCTCGCCGACAATGACACCAGCCCGGATCATCTTGCGGCAATTCTTCTCTCCCCCACTCACGAAGGATGCTGCCGGCCACGCGATGACAGTAAACGCCTCTCCCTTTCGTGTCCTTGCCGTTGGGGTTTTCAGATCGAGTCATGCATTACGGCTTGCGAATCCATTTGCGTCGGCGCACGAGCATTTATCAGGATCTTGATTTTTAACTGCGCCGAGGACTTACTTCAAGGTTGTGACGATTAATCTGCACAACCTGACAGCCCTTTCAAAACAACCGCAAATGTCTCCCAGCCGGCGAGAAATATCTATCCGTAGTACCATCACTCATGATAGCCGTTTCATCTTGTGGGCCGCCTAACATAAAAGCCCGCAGGTGGGGCTGCTAGACATGTAGCCTTGCCGAATTTTGGAAGGGCAATGCTCCTTTTAGGCGGCAAGGCTTCCCAATGGATCAGGTCCGGGACACGCAAGACGTCAGGGCCAATTTCTGTGGCCTTCCTACACTGGGCGAAGATCGCCGTTCGTAGCTTCATCTTCGTCCAGGGCCAAGGGCTCAAGATCCACTACAGAGCCACTTTACAGCATGCGGCTTGTATCCTTGTACGTTACTCATAAACGAATCAAGGCTCACTAAATGCAAAGCTGTTCCTATCAAAAGGGGTTGCTTCCGCAACGGTCACGCTACCCGCGACATGGAAAAAAAGCGTATGGGCTAGCGGCCACATGGGAAATGGGTTTCCGTCAGATAAGGCTATGGAGGTATATATGTCTTGGAACACGTCTTTCGGGTACCTGTGTGAGATGCGCTTCTACACTGTGCCCATCTCGACCTCAATATGGAGTCACAATCGGCCCCAAGTTCGAGCAAGCTCTTTCCCATCGTGTCTTTAACCAGCGTTGGATGGCTTGCTGCCCTCTGGGTTGCCTACCGAATCGCTATCGCTCTCTACAACATATCGCCGCTTCATCCGCTCTCGAAATTTCCCGGTCCAAAGATCGCAGCTGCATCTTACCTCTACGAGGCTTATTATGATTGGTGGCTACTAGGTCGATATGGCAAAGTCATCGCCCGCATGCACGAACAGTATGGCCCCATTGTCAGGATAAATCCCGATGAGCTTCATTGTGCGGATCCAGCGTTCACAGACGAGATCTATGCTGGCCCTGGACGCGTTCGTGACAAGTGGCAGCATCAACTGAATACCGGCGGTGCTGGACCTGTTAGCGTCACTGGATTCTCGACGGTCGATCACAACTTGCATCGTGCGCGCAAGACACCCCTCTCCAAATTCTTCTCTCGCCAACAGATGCTGAAATTGGAGGACGAGGTGCATGACTTCGCTGAGCAAACCACAAACAAGATGATGACTTTTGCTGGCAAGGGAGCTTTTGATGTCAAAGAAGCCTTCAACTGCTTCACTGCAGATGTCATCTCCCAGTATGCGTTTGGCGAACCCATGGGATTCATTGCTCAGGAGGGCTGGGAGCCCAACTTTGCAACCTGGGTCAAGTCATTCTTCAAGAGCGCGTACATGATGAGGCACAACGCACTCGGGCGAAAAATGGCCCAGGTCATGCCGTTATTGGCAGACTACCTTGGCGAAGACATCAAATCAGTCATGCATCAGATGAACGTCGTTATCCCCAGTTACATCCAACAGGCCGTCAAGAACCCTGAAAATGGAAGGGTGTTTGCAGATCTTGTTGAGTCCAAAGCGCGGCCGGAAAACGAGACATTGGAAGAAACCAAGTTCCGTCTCAACGGAGAAGGCTTCAACTTTCTTCTTGCGGGCACTGAAACCACTGCGGTAAGCTATCATATCGAGTCTCATAAGAAGACCTATAGCTAATTCTACATCTAGGCTATCCTGACTGTCTTCACCTACTGGGTTCTCGCAAAGCCTGAAATTTACACCCGCCTCATGCAGGATCTGAACGGCTTGAACGGGCAAAGCCTGAAATGGATTGAGCTCGAGAAGCGCCCGTATTTGTGGGCCATCTTGCAGGAATGCTTGCGAATGATGCCTGGTGTCTCACACAGATCTGCTCGAGCTGCGCCTCTAGAGGAGCTGGTTTATAAGAGCCAGGATGGTAAAACCGAGTTCGTAATTCCGAGGAACACACCCATTGGGATGACATCGATGATCAATCACTGGAACAAGGACCTCTTCCCTAACCCTGACGATTTCGTTCCCGAGAGGTGGCTTATCAACGGTGAACCAGACTACCAATTGCAGAAGAAGCTCATTGCTTTCGGAAAGGGGAGCCGATCGTGCATTGGTGAGAAGTAAGTGCTTTCTGAGTAGCCCGTGCGGCTTTTGCTAACTGCAACATAGCTTGGCTTACTGCGAGCTGTATATCATGTCAGCTCTTATGGCATTCTACATTATCCCGAGATCCAAGCTCGTGGATACCACAGTAGAAGATATCTCGTATGATCATGACCTTATTGTTTTGCAAGCGAAAAGGGGTTCAATTTCTGTACGCATTGCTATTGAGTAGTCCTTCATGACATGGCATTTAGTAGCCAGAATAAGATCGTATGACCACATTCCGGCTACCCAGAAATATACAGCAATTTGATATGTCAAATCGGTTTCTCATCTCTCGACAGGAGTCTGCACTAGTACATGGGTAGCTTTCAGGTCTATTTCCCGCTGCTTGGCATCTTTGTGTAAACCATTCTTATTACAGCTAATAAGCCGCATAAAGACTACTGAATAACTTCATCCAAGCGTATACACTCTAACGAAATGGACACCAGATGAAATTACTGATCCTACTTGTCTGATACCGCTAAATGGCTGGTCGGCTTGAGGCTTAAATTTGCCAATATTGCTTTTCGGCACCCAGGTACTTCATTACCACTTCGATCTATCGCGACGCAACAGCAGCATTTCCCAGAGTAACATAGTAGTATTGACAGTACATGACAGCGCGGAAAAGTGTGCATGTGGCATCGCGTCGTAATTTCTTGTGCCCAGGAAGCAACCTCGAGACAAGTGGCGTCCCACCCACCTCCCACATCATCACCTGCTCCGGGAACACGCCAGGCCACCCCCACGGCTCTCATACACAATAGGAAACCGCTATCTCTACTGCAGTGGATTGTTCGATGGCCGACGATCAAATGGTGTCTTTCGGTGGTGTTGACGCGCCTGTGATGCGCTGTGCTGCGCGTTATTTTCCGCCCCCAAACAATGAGAGCTCCGCTTCGCCACCACCGACTGCCCAGACTTCTCTCATTGTGGCACAGGACTGTGACGTCGGTTTCTATCAGGATTACAACCAGAAGGGCTAAAGTGGTTGAATTGATGGTTCCAATTGACGAAGATGGGCTCTGAGCCGGTCTGCTTAACATAGCGCAGTTCGTTCCTCGAGTTTGAAGTCTGCAAGTACCACAGCAATTCCTACGGTCTTTGATCGCGCTCCTGAAGCTCCTGTGGCTGATGTAGTTTCTAATGCGCGCAACAAAATATCACAGACACCATGCCGTCCGAATGTTCCGGCCAGAGTCTGTTATCGCCGTGGCTATGGCCGCTATGGTGGTGTGAGAACGTAACGGCTTGTCGCTCTCATGTCGAATCGGAAGTGTTCTATGTATCCACTAATTGGAGACAGATGTATAATCCCAGTAACCCCGGATCTGCGCCAATGCGTCCGCAGTTTAAAGCATCTCACGCCTCCAGCTTCCGTTCGTCAGCGCTATCCTTCTCACTCTTCGTCTTTACGTTGACTCTTCACCTTCCGCCGCACCTATTATTTACTGAAGGCTACTTGTACACACGACATACTGGCGAATTACTCCCCCAAAGGCTTCCATCCGAGTCACCGTGCATTGCTCATGTACACGTGCATCCAAGACAGCTCGCTATCCATCCATAGACAAGGAGCACTTGCCAAGCCTATTTGGCGCAGAGTATAGAGCCTGGGCGACTGTCGCACGAACAATATTCTAACAGTCTCATAGCCGCCTGCAAAAGCACTATGAACCCGCACCTCGAGAGTTCGGCCACCCTTATCATCGCCCGCGATGACGATCCATGGAATGCGCTCATCCGCCACGACGAGAACGTTGATGACAATCAGCGAAGCTGGTATTCCTCAATTACCAGTTCCTCTCCTACTGCTGTATCTGCCTCCCACGAGCCCTCAATCATCACCAGACCTACATCGTGCGGTACCGGCTATCCTGTGTACCACTATCAAGATGAGGGCAAGGCGGCTGCTACGTATGCAGCATCGCTATCGGCAACGCATGGTTCAGAACCTGATACAGATGCCGAGCGTGATGACGCCCTCGGCATCATTCTTTCCTTTGCGGGAGCATGGTCGTCGGGCAACCAAGTGCAAGATCAATGTCTCCGAAAACGTGAGAATGCAAAATCTCGAATATCCAAGGCTCGTCTTAAGAAGCATCCGGTTATCATCCATCAAACCACAAGGGGTGTAGGTTTCCTTCCTCAAATTATCCCGCCACCCCCCATTACTGTAGGACCACCAGGGAGAGAAGGTACGTGTTCCCTAGCCAATTGTGTCATGTTTCCGGTCTAACTGTTCTACAGATCCAAAATGTATCTTCTGTCGTATACCTCGACGGCACTGCATTGTGTTTGGTTTGATCTGCCTCACAGTCCTGACAATTCTTTCGAGCGGATTCGCCGTCTATTCTACGAACAGAGTTGAAATAGAATTGCGCAAGCGAATAACCTTTGCTGCTGTCACGACAGTATCCTCTGAAACTCTTGTCACGATGCTTGCAGCGCGTCGCCCTCTGGTAGAAGCATTGACTCTTGGTCTATTTCCACTGATTGTGGGTTTCATGGTCTTACTGCACTTTGATAGTCTCGTTTGACGCTGGGAGGCTGCTTACAAAACAGCTCGTTGCCTGTTTAGGTGGCACATTTACCTAGCACGACATCGTCCACTGTCTTTTAGTACGCACTGATCTCTGACATTGGATTAGATTGCATACTTGATTGAGATGAGATCATCGTCATTGTTCTTGAGGTGCGTTATCAGCGATACACCATTCAGTAATGCATATGTTTCGGAGTTCTCATGCACTATACACTACACGCAACATCTGTTCCATTGAATGCGCAATAATAAACTTTAGTTTCCTATAGCGGAATGACTGTAGTATTGAAATGTAGTCACAACTGTGGCTATGAACTCAAATTTCAACTATAGGGTGCAACATCAAGGCGTCGATGAGATGAGGCGCAGTTTCCCAAGACGCGAGGCAGTGCTAGCTGCCTCAACAGCAACCAAGTCACATGTGGCCAAACCGACCAAATGGCACGCACGAAAAATTCTAGACACGAGACAGTGAAAATTTTCTCCGGGCTGAAACAATAGTGTGATATTGCAGGTGGTGGTGGTGTGGGTGGCCTCTGGTCGCCATTCGCTGCGTTTGTGCAGATGTCAGGAACGTGCTCTTACGTAGTCGAGAGATCGACAACAGATACTGCTGCGGACCATATTTGATCTAGGATTACACAAGTCCTGGGCAGAGAGGGCTGCAGGAGACGCACATTCTAGTCCTCACGCTGTTGCTTGGTGATCGTCGCGGCGTACTCAGGCTCCAAAGCTGCGGACACAACGTCAACATTAGTCTGAAGCTTGATCGTACGACAATGGGAGTATAATATCTGACGCAGAAGAACTGAGCGGCGGAACAGTCATTCTTGTGATACCTACTGTGGTCTGTTCGGGTGCATGAACTACGTGCAACGTCACACAGCACCGATCATGCAATGCTTCGTCTGATCGTTGGTTCAAGCCTGTCGATTATTCTAAGCGGGCAGCAGGACAGTCTACGCATTCGATAAGCCATTTTGTCGATTCCACGCCACTCCTAAATTAAAAGCGCCGTTAAGCTAGTTGACCTACTTTCTAGCCACACCTAGTTCCCAGCCACCTCACCAAAATTGTTACTATAAATAAGGTTGCAATTTGCTTAACAACAACGCTTATATTTGCTATAAATTATATATAGAATTAAGTAAGCAAGCTGCTACTACTGCTGCTACTTTCTAAGCTACTTCTTATAGTATTATAGCTGCCTATTTAGCTTATAAAACAGCTATATAATTAATAGCAGCCTTTATACTCTTAATATTACTAAAACATTTGTTTAGGTTAACTTATATATACTTTCTAGAGTAAGTATTCTTTAAGTCTTCTAATTAATATTTAAGTTATTAGTTTTTAGCCTATAGTAGTATGTTATAATCGCCCTTTTATAACTAACTAGATGCTAACACCTAGCAAATACTAACACGCTTAGCATAATATTATATAGGCTATCCTATACAGCGTAGTTTTATTACAAGTTATATAACAAGCTTACCCCTTAGTAGTTAAGCTAAAGTAGGTCTTATATAGAGCTTATACAGCTTATATTAAGCTTAGTAAGCCTAGCTTACGCAGCTTATGTTAAGCCTAGTAAGCTACCACACTCTCTATAGTATATAGCAAGTAGGAACACAACCCTTATAGTTTATGTTTAACCTAAGTATTAATCTATAATATTAGATCTTAACCTAACCTTTAAGCTAGATAGTCTACTCTATACTACTTATTGTTACCTCTTACCCTTAAGACAGACAGATTATATCTATACTCCTTAGTGTAAGACCCCTTTAGTTTCCCTAATAGTATTTATCTCTAAGAACTAATTAAATAGTGCTTATAAGCTTTGCTTAAAGTACAACCTTAATATTTTAAACACCCTTAAGATGTCTACTACCTTAGGAAACTAAGCTACCTCTAGCTTAACGTCTAATAATATAGATATAACTAATAATAGTGCTGCCTATATAGGTAACATTATAGTTAATAAACCTAATCTCTACTATAGTAAATATAGCAAGCTTAATAATTAGCTTATATAATAGGACTTATTCTTCTTATTCTAAGGTAAACGCGTTAAAGAGATTAAAAGAGTTATACTTATTAGTAGTTATATATATAGCGCAGCATTTAAATAGATTAAACCCTTTATACAATAGTATAATGCAGGCAAGGCCCTAGATAAAGTAGATGTCTAGATAAAGGACTTTAATACTTTTAAGGAATAGATTAAACCTATATTTAGTATGTTTAACAAAGTTTCTAGTGTAAGACATAAGATCTAGCGTATTACACAAACTAAGTTAGCTACTAACTATACTATAGAGTTCTAATAACTTACTACACATACTAACTAGAACAACACTACACTTTTAACTATTTTTAGGCAAGGACTTAAGCTAAAGATTAAGGAGGAGCTAATACGCACTAGCACTAGCACTAACACCTTTAATATATTAGTTAACACTATAATTAATATTAATGTTAAACTATATAAGCTATAGTTAGAATTGTAAGATAACCCCTAAGTATAGGCTACTAATTCTATACTACACGCCTTTAGGAACTAATAGAAAAATAACCTCTAATAAGGACAGTGTAGTAGACACTACTAGTCTAATATGTCCTAATAAGTCTATACTAGAACTAACACAGGATACTATAGTGCTAAGGCTATAGACCTTTCTAACATTAATAAAGGACCTAAGTAGTAGAATGTTAAGAATAAGGGTAGTTCTAGAACTAACAAGCTACTAATAACTTGTTATAGCTATAGCAAAGCAGGCTACTTTGCTAGAGACTATTATAGTAAGAATAAAGTTACGTAACAGCTTAACATATTATCTAGTAAAAGAGTTAGCTTTACTAATACTAGTAACTAGGAAATAATTACTAATAACATAGGACGTCTTATAGAAGATCTAGAGATAGAATCTAGGACAGATAACGAATATATTAAACCTAATAAGAACTAACAAAATATCTAAAGTAGCACACCTATACTATACTAATAGTTAGAAGAAGTCTATACTACTAAACAACGCAGATCTGCTAAATATTAAGAATATTATAACTAGATGCTCTAGGTTCTAGACTAACAACTAGAAGCTAAGCACTAGGCTAACGTAGCATAATGTATTAGTAACAAATATATAGCACGTAATAATAAAGAAAGTGTAGGATGCTACGCACTAAACAATAATATACTTAATATTATAGATAATAAACCTATAGTAGCTTATATTTAGTTATAGAAGTTACTATAGAGATATAATAATAGCAAGACACTAGTTATAGTTACCTTAGACCTATAAGTCTACAAGAACTATAAGAACGCGTTAGTATCTATCTATAAACTTCTAAAGAAACCTAAAGAATAGTATAATAAATAGTTTATAGACTATTAATAAAATAACTACGCAACTATTAAAATACTACAACATGCTAACCAAGATATCCTAGTATAGGATAAACCTAACTTTAGGCAAATGCCTATATAATAAAGAATAACGCCTTAGTACCTAATAGACATAAGGAACCTCCTTTACTACACCCTTTTATAGATAGCCTGTAGTATAGACTTATATATAGTACACTATAACAATAAAATAAATAGTAGATAGTTCCCTAGTATAAAATAATACTACTATAATAAATAGTATAAATGCAAGAATAATATATGCAAAGTTTACTTATAGGATAAGCAATAATAATATTACTTTCTAGAAGAAAAAGACACTTAGTATGCGTGTATTAAATAGTTACTAATTAATAATTACTGCTTAAACCTATATTAGTAATAATGCCTATATAATAACTGCAAAGGCTATAAGGAGGCTAAGAGGCAGCAAGGATTCCTTAAACATAAAGAAGTGTTAGATAGTAAGGATAAGTCTTTTTTAGACTAGCATAAACAATATGCGCTAGGGATTAATCTATTAACAATATTAGTACTAATTGCCTAGTTACACTCTCTATTAAGTTAGGAGGAGTATAGATGCAGGCACTACTAGACTATAGATTATAGTCTAACTACATCTCTTTACAAGTAATATAGCTAGCTAGACTATACCCTACTTAGAAGATAGAACCTTACCTACTATAAGTAGCTAATAGAGAACCTATGCCTAAGGAATTAGAAATAACTTATAAGGTATTATCTATTCTAATAACTATCTAAGAATACTATAAGGAAATAACTCTAGACGCCTTTAGGATAGCTACTTATAACATTATATTAGGAATTCCCTAGTTACAAAAGCATAACCTATAGATAAACTAGGCACTTAAGAAGCTTTTGCTAAAGCACTATAAATGTAGCATAATATAGTTAGAACCTACGCAGACTATAATATAACTAGCAGATAAGAAGACAATTAGTAACATCGCTTTAACTAAGATGTGCTAAGATAGAGTAGTTAACTATATAGAGAGCAACTAGCCCTAGCCTTATAAAGTAGTAGTTAAGGAGAAACGTGTAACTCCTAGCATCCTAGACATATATTAATAATATATATAGATGTTTAAAAAAGAGCTTATAGCAAAAGCCCTGCCTAAGCATAAACCCTAGAATTATAAGATTAAGCTCTAGGAAGGAAAGCAACTAACTTTTAGGCTACTATACTAGCTATTAGAGAAGAAACTTAGTATACTACGCAAGTATATTAAGGAGAACCTTTAGAAGGGATTTATTAGAAGATTAGAATTACCTATAGAGTACCCTATTCTCTTTATACTAAAGAAAGATAGCAAGCTATAACCTTGCATTAACTTTAGAAAGCTTAATAACATTACTATTAAGAATTAATACCTATTACCTAATATATTAGAGTTATAGAATTAACTATAAGGAGCTTAGTACTTTACTATGTTAGATTTAAGAGGAGCATATAACCTTATCTACATAAAAGAAGGTAAAGAATAGAAGACAGCATTTAGAACAAGATATAGACTATATAAGTACCTAGTTATGCTGTTTAGTCTAATAAACGCACTAGCCACGTGCTAGGAATTAATTAATAATGTCCTTAGGGCACACCTTAATAGAATAGTAGTAGTGTGTCTAGATAATATCCTAGTATACTCTAAGACACTAGAAGAGTACACACAACACGTTATAGAAGTGCTAGAATGCTTAAAATAAGTAGAACTCTAACTAAAACCTAAGAAGTGCAAATAGTATAAGGAGGAAGTTAAATTCCTAGGGTTTATTATAGAACAACATAGAGTTAAGATAAGTAATACCAAGATTAATATAGTAAAGAATTAGCCTACTCTAATAATAGTTAAAGGGATTCAAGAATTCCTTAGGTTTATTAACTTTAATAGACAATTTATTAAGGATTACTTAAAGAAGGCCTTACTACTTATAAAGCTTACGCAGAAGGATATACCCTTCTTATAGGGAAAAGAACAAGATAATATATTTAAGTTATTATAATAGGTGTGTATTAACCCCCTAATACTAATTATATTTAAGAGTAATAAACTACTTTAAATAGAGATAGATGCCTTAGACCTAGTATTAGGAGCATGCATTACGCAAGAAAAAGATAGATAATAGCACCTAATTACTTACTACTTACGTAAGTTCTTAGAACTAGAAGAATGCTATAATATGCATAATAAGGAACTTCTAGCAATTATATTATCTCTAGAATATTAGCAAGTATATGTAGAAAGCTATTTAGACCTTATAATCTATATAGATTATAAGAATTTAGTACACTTTACTACTACTAAGGTCCTAAACTAAAGACAAGTTAGATAGTTAGAAATGCTAGG